>SNQJ01S0060683.1:0-37192 GCA_010110895.2 Picea sitchensis | reverse complement strand
TTCCACGACAGGGGGGAGGGAGGACCATCGAGGCCTTCGACGACAAGTTTTTTTCCTGGTGGGCATGACAGATTCCGACCATAGGGGACTACCCCTATGTCGGGATCTACTTTTCTAGAGATCCTGACATTCCTGTACCTCCCGGAGAGGAGCGAGGAGAGATGGGTAAGTTTGTTTTTTAAAAGTTATTTAATTTTTATTTTGTTTTATATATATCATTTTTTTTTGTGTATACCAGAGTATTTGACACTTAAGTATCTTTTATGTGCAGATGTGGGGCCAGTGTGTCCAACAGACTTCACAAGGACCAGGTGGTGTCCTCGACCAGAGGCGGGACCAACCGCAGTTGGTGGACCAATAGCAGCAGGGGGACCTCCATCCGGAGAGGTTGAGAGAGTTTTGAGATGGGTGGAGCGGAACCTCACCATGCTTACTCGTACAGTTCCTATGGAGGAGATAGAGGATCTCCCACCATCGATGCAGACTCACGTTGTTGGGGTACCACAAACCTGGGACCAGCGCTTTTGGCATTTTTCCAACGTTGTTTTTCACTATGGCAGGGCCAACATGCCCCACCCTTATCTAGGCTAGTCTTCTTACGTGCTGAGGGCAACTTTTGTATATTTTTGAGGGCATAAGCCATGTGACTCTTACTGGACCTATTTTTGAGGCGCTTGTGCCCACCCCTGTACTCTGATATTTTTTGATATATATATGGATATTTTTCATATTTTTACGTCTTATGGATTACATCTATTTTACAAATGTATTTACATGTGCGTGTGTGTGCTTTTTCTTACATGTGTGAAATATGCCAATCTAATATATGATTAGCTAGAGTATCTGTAACTTGATTCAATCTCCTAGGAAAATGGATATATGTAATGTAATGAAATATTTGCTCTAAGAGACGTACCCTAATGAGATGTTAGTGTAGAGTAGGATCGTAAAGGTGGTAAACCCCATTTAACTGAGACACAACTAGTTGAGTGTCTAAATAGACCCGGAGGTGAGAGATACCAAGAGACAAAGCGTCATGAAGAAACTCAAGAACTGCATTGTATTCAGCGACATTATTTGTGGTGTCACCTAAATAGATACCTCCTGAAGATAGCAACTGGCCCTGAGATGTGAAAATCACCCAAGCTACGGAAGCAAGCCTCCGAGTGTGTCGACTAGCGTCGTCCGCGAACCCAACAAACACCTATGATTTACTTGACATCTGCCAGAGTGAAAAAGATGACATAAAAAATGACACGTCCATAAAACCAAAAGGACAAAAACTAAAAACTCAAATGTATGAGAACTATACATATGTACAAAAAGTCACCCGAGGCGACCCACCTACGAGTAATACTTCTTGAGGTAGAGCCCATTTCTAGGCTCTGCCAAAGAATTTCCCTCAAATTCCACCAGACGATAAGCGCCCTTCTGTAGAACCTCTTTCATGATGAAAGGTCCAAACCACATGGGTTTGAACTTGCCTGCCCCCAAGGGGTCCTTATCTTGGTCATAGACCAGGACAAGGTCACCTTCAGAGAAATCAGAGGATGAACAAACCGACCATATTGACACTTGATTTATTTTTTGTGAGCCTCGTTAGCCAGGGCCGCATCACAACGCTACTCATTGAGCTACTCGAGGTATAATAAACGTTCTTGAAGCAGTGAAGTGTCTAGCAATAACTGTACTGCCAACTTTAGAGACGGGATCTGGCACTCTATGGGAAAGACTGCTTCCAGCCCATAAATGAGTTGAAAAGGTGAGAAACCAGTTGCAGTCTTAACAGACGTTCGGTAGGCCCATAATGTCGAGTATAACATCAAATGCCAATTTGAATTGGCTGAATTGATTGTTCATTGTAGAATGGTCTTAAGAGATTTATTTACAACTTCCACCTGACCATTCGCTTATGGGTAGTAGGGTGATGAATGTTCTTGTCTCAACCCAAGATTTGATGTTAACTCAGACATCATTTTGTTCTGAAAGTGACTGCCATGGTCAGTGACAATCTCTCTCGGGATGTTGAGCCTTACTATTATCTGGTTAAACAAAAAGAGAGTTGTGGTATCTCCGTCATATTTGAATGTTGGCATAGCTTCGACCCACTTGGTGAAGTAGTCTACTTCTATGATGATATAACGGTGCCCCCTTTCTGAAGGGGGGTTTCATGTAGTGTAATCAATCCCCCACTTGGTGAAAGGACCAAAGGTAATGACAGGAAACATGGGAGTGGGGTGTGCCCTCATATTCTAAGAGAAGATATGACACGAGTGGCACTTCTTGACCGATTCAACAAAATCTTTGATTAATGTCGGCTAGAAGTAACCGGCTCATAGAATCTTTTGTGTTGTTGCCAACCTAGACAAATTACTGCCACATGCTCCAGTGTGGAAATCGTTAAGCACGATTTCTACTTCTTCATGAGTGAGACATCATCGAAGGATGAAATCTACACCTCGACGATACTAAGTGTCCTCGAGTATGAGATAGTTCTTGGCCTGATGGTGTATACGACGATGCTCATCACGAGAAGCAGAGGCGGGGTACTTCAAAGTCTGGAGATAGACAAGTACATGTCCATACCAGGGGTCCAAAGACATGATCAAAAACATGTCTTCTTTAATAGGCGACTCTTCGGGCATAACATCACCTGACTCGACCAGAAGTTCTGAGATGAGTTGCGCAAAGACCAGTGACTTTTTGGATTTTGTCGAAACAAAATCTAAGTCAAATTCCTAGAGTAAAACTATCCATTTATTGATATTTCTGCCAATTACTTGTCGTGTCAACACGTATTGAAACAGATTCACAACGACAATGACGGTGGTCTTGCGAAACAAGATATAATGATGGAACCGTTGGACAGCATGAACTGCTGCCAACGCAAGTTTTTCAAAATGGGAATAATTGAGTTCTGGTCCAACCAGGCCTTGTCTCAAGTAAAAAATCACATATTCTTAGAGAAAATGATCCTCCTGAACCAAGACCATACCGATGGTCGACTCTTCTGAAACCAAGTACAATAAGAAATCCTTATTATAATTGTGTGGCCGAAGCAGGGGGGAAGTCGTGAGGATGCATTTAAACGCTTAGAAAGAACGTTGAGCGGCTTCATCCCAATGAAAAGGAATTTCCTTCTTCAGTAAACACATAAAACCTTTTGTGATCTCGGCATAGTTTGCGATGAAACGCCGTAAAAATTTCGCTTTTCCCTGTAAAATTTGAAGCTCAAGGATTGTGCATGGGGGAGGAAACTGAACTATTGCCTCAATCTTGAGAGGATTGACCATTATCCCTGTTGTTGAAACTATGAAACCTAGCAGACAACCCGATGTCACACAAAAACTGCATTTGTTTGGATTCAAGCGAATCTGGTAGTAGCGACATCTCTCAAAGATAAGTCAGAGGTGTGTGGGATGATAAGCTCTCTTACGAGATCGTGATGCTAAATCATCAAGGTAGGCCTCGAATATATGTTTGAGATCGTGGAAAGAAAAATACATGGCCCACTGAAAGGTAGCTCCAACATTTTTCAGACCAAAAGGCATCTTCCGATAAGCGAATGTACTCCACAGACAAATGAAAGTGGTTTTGTGTTGGTCTTCGGGTTTGATCTATATCTGATTGTATCCTGAAAAACCATCCATGAAAGAAAAGGCTTCGCAACCTGTGCATTCATCGACTATCTGGTCAATAAATGGTGTGGGGAAATTATCCTTTGAAAAGGCCTTGTTTAAAAGACAAAATTCCATACATACACGAATCTTACCCTGTTTTTTGTTGACAGGAACAAGATTTGACATCCATTGAGTCAAATGGAAAAGGTAGATAAAACCTGCTTTGTGAGGTTTCTCTACTTCAGCCTTAATAGCTGCTTCTTTCTTAGGATTGACTGGACGAAGATTATGGCAGACCGGATTAGCGTCAGAATACGTAGTGATTTCGTGTTCGACGATTCTTGGATCAATTCCTAGCATCTTCTCGTAAGACTAGGCAAAAACGTCACAGAATTATTTAAATAAATCCGTGTAGATTTGAATCTCCTCGGGGGAACAGTAAACTCCGACGAGAATATTCTCCATGAAGCCAGGGGTTCTGGATATATCAATAGGTATTGTTTCAACGATAGTTTCCATATTACCATCGACGTAAACAACATGCATAGCCAAGGGATTGATAGGACAAGACCTATCTCCAATCATAATCAAAGTGAATTCTCCTGCTTCAATTCTTCTTAACTTTGGGAGAAAATAAGATCTGTGATGGAGATCATCCCAGGGTCTATCTGGAGTAGTCATTGCTTCAATAATCGCTTTGTCTGAAGGAAATACTAATTCTAAATAATCAGTATTGGCAAGGGAACCTTGATCCCAAGTAGGCTCGATAATCGGATATAACTCCTGTGCAGGAGTCAGATTAGGGTCGGTGGAAGCTTGTTGGACTATTGAGTACGCAACTTTTGTCACAGACAAGGGCATGGCCATACCCTGGTGCCCCGTCCCTTCCATCATGTCCGATGGGGAAGGAAGA
This sequence comes from Picea sitchensis, assembly GCA_010110895.2. Classification (NCBI taxonomy): domain Eukaryota; kingdom Viridiplantae; phylum Streptophyta; class Pinopsida; order Pinales; family Pinaceae; genus Picea; species Picea sitchensis. Next base: position 32,659 of record SNQJ01S0060683.1, on the reverse strand, counting down.
GTCCATAGATAGTTCAAGTAAGTTGTACAAAATGACGAGACTTGAAAAATCTCAACCTCAGGCTGGTCGGATACGAAATTAACATCGTCAGAAGGACATGGGTAATCGAAAGTACCCATCAAAGGTGGGCACAAACCAACCCCTATATTGACGATGTTGGGTTGAGGGTTATCAATCATCAGGACCGTGGATGCCCCCGATGAAGGGTCAGGATGGGAAAAAGACAATTGATCAATGGTCACGATCCGACCCTCGTGTGGAAACAACAAGACCCAGAAAACTATAGAAACCACTGCTTGCATAGCATAGGTCCAACTCCTTCCTAACAAGAGATTGTAGTTGAGAGATGCATCGACCACTTCAACCTCGATGCACACGATCTTCCCTGCTAACTTCAAGGGGAAAGAGGGGATGATGCCATGTGGTCGGAATGACCGACTGTCGAAAGAGGTAAGAAGAGTCGGTGATGGAGAAAAAACGGGTTGGCCTATATCCTTCCAACACGCCAACGACATCACACATGTCGAGGCACCCTCATCAACCATTGTGTGGAAAATGTTCTGAGTAAAATTTTTCCTGGTGTAAGCCACTACTATTTGAAATGCCACATGGTAAGGGAGATGAGGTTTTAAGTCGGTCGTATCAAGAATGATCATACTCAGATTACAAGTCTCAGCAAATCTTAAGGTGGCTAACAGATCCTTTCTCTGGGAAGGGCATCTTTGGAGGACCTCCAAAGAAGACATTGCACAAGGGGTTTGAGACAAATCCTCCACCACAGAGTAGTTCTAGGCGACCCTTGCGTTTGGATTGTGAGAATATTTATTGAACACACCTTTTGGGATATGTGTCATTGTTTTGCCCAATGTCTTCTCGATATGGAGAGGAAGAGGTGGGTTTTCGACTTCTTTTCCCTTCTCAGAGGTTTTTGGCATTCCGTAATCATGCACTCTAGTCGATATATAGGCATCACCTTTCATCATATACACATTCGCGATGAAGGATTACTTGAAGACGGAGGGGGTCCTTGACTGCCCCCATCCATGCTCGGAGAGGCTTGAGTTAAATGTTTCCCATGTTGAAATGGGTTCGTTAACACAACAGGTTGTTGCTGTGCCAATAACTTTTGGGTCTCCGCAAGCCAAAGGCATTGGTGAGTCAGGTGGTCTTCCGTGCACAGGTTACACAGATACTTCGAATTATTTTTTTCTATGTTTCCCCCGCCATCATTATTGGTAGGTTTCTTATCCCCCTTACCCTTATTTCACTATTTCTTCTTTCCGTCAAGCTACTAGGTGGCCTTCGGGTTTGTCGATTTCACACTGTGTACATCTGACGTTTGGGTAGGGGTCGCAGCCAGACTAGTGGTCTGGCTGGCCTCTTTCTACCGTATCAACAATTGTTGCAATTGTTTTGATAGCTGATCAATGTGATATGTTTTTATTGAACCAACAATACCATCGGCATGTGGTCCAGCTCTCTATCTGGTCTTGTCAAGTATTGACCGCGGTGCATCTAGCAAAATTTTGTAAAGTAAACCAGACTGAGAGTAAATCAACTCTAGTTGTTGAGCTCTCATTATTGCATCTTCTTCGAAAAACACTCCCGACGTTGTGATGTCTTTGGATAACTGAGGTACCAAAGACTTAAGGAACCACTCAAGAAAGAATGATGGTGGGACTGGCACTTTTATCAAATTCTTTCAGCATCTCCATTCTTAGATGTGATCGGAGATATGGTCTGCCTTTGTCTGCCCAAACTTGGCCAACAATTCGGTGTCGGTGTCGTATCTCACAAGTAATTGGAAATGGTTTAAGAAATCCCTTGCCAATTCTCCAAAGGAAGAGTATCTTGAGTGGTTGAGCTCAATGTACCATTTCGCAGTACTCCCTATGAGAGTGCGTTGAAATAAACGCAACTGGACGGAGTCGTCTTTCAACAAATTGGACGAGCACCAAAGATGAAAGGTAGTCACATGATTTCCTAGATCTTCATTAGGCTTAGCTTCAAACTTTGGAATGTCCGAAGGAAACTTGGTCGGCATAGAAGGCCAACGTGGATCATGATAGATAGGGTCATTCAATAACCTTGTCAAGTCTGGCAAATGCAAAGTTACCAAAAATGATAGTTTGGGTTGTTGATTATAACCATGGAAAAAGGGGCCTGGAGTTTGACTGGCACCAGGTTGCCAGGAAAAGTTAGGTTGTTGGTCAGGGTTCTGGTAAAAACCATGGCCATGACCAGTGTACGGATTCTGCACTTGTTGAGACATCATCGGTTGAATCTCGTAATAGGACGTAGAAGGTTGGGCTTGCATTGCATTCCAATGATTTTGGGAAGGATTTACCCCTGCCGATCTGACGGGCATAGGTCCCGAGCCTTGCCCAGGGTTCCATTGGCTATGGAATAGGTTGCCCCTCATCGACATCCCTGACAAGGGAACTGATCCCTGCCATGGATTCCAAGGTCCTTGTGAGGAAGGAATTCCTAGGTTTTCCCCCTGTGCAGGAATAGTACGTTGCATAGGATTTTGTTGTCCATAACCAGAGCTGCCCCAGGCCGAGATGGCAGCTGATGAGAAAGAGTTGTTACCAAATGTGTCGAACAAAGACAACGGAATTGAACCTAACGACATGCTATAATAAGGAACTCCTTGACTACCTACTCCAAACGAGATAAAGTTTATGTTTGGCCCGACGGGATGCTGGTGAGCACCACTGAGCAAAGGGGACGAAGGAGGTATATGACACCCTCCATAAGGGAAAGAGTTATAGGAAGTTGAAGTGCCCCCATGGATCCTTGCAGAAGAGAATTAGTGCTCCCTGCCCCCAGACCTAAAGTCTGTAGAGTGGAGTAGGAAAGGACGAAATTTGTATTGAATCCAGGCATCTTGTATGAGAACGGAGGGCCTGTCACACTTTGGCTGAAAGGAGCAGTGGTCGCCGTGATAGACGGAATCAGACCATTGCCCGAGGTAGAGGTGGTTGAGACCATGGTGGTCCAGATTAAGGACTGTTGGTTAGAAGGAGGAACACCTTCTATAGTGACAGCCCTAGAGGAAATATGAAAATTCCCTTAAGAAGTTGCAACAATTATTTCCATTGTTGCTTGTGACACTATCTGGCACTCGTAAGGATAAAATTGTATGATGATGGGCGTCAATAGATTAGTGTTCGGAGGTTCGTACGGACCAAGAGCTTCCGCTCCAAGGTATGAAATGGTTGGTTCCTCCAAAATCGAATGTTCTTCTCTTGGAGATGGGTCAGGCACAGTTTCCTGTCACCCAGTCACCTCAAAAGACCCTTTCTGGTCTAGTCTTCGCCTTAGCAGTGGCGAGGGTGGCTCCATATTAACCGGCGACAGGCCAAGAAGCCTTCGTGACCGGTGGAGCTCTTGATCCTCCACTGTGTGAGAATATAAATGACACACTAGGGATTTCTATTAACGTTCAAGAACCAACACACACTAGAAAAAGTCCCTATGAGTTAAGACAAGCAGATCACTAGCTAGTTGGAAGAACAGTTACACCAGCCAACACTAGAGAAACTTACCGGTGCAAGTGAAACTCGAATACGGAAGAACCCTCTGGTACTCTGAAAAGCATGGTCCAATGTCTGTCCTAGGTATCACGATATACCCCCGCAGTCACCTGTGTAAGTCTCTAAAATAAAAGCAACTAGGTTGTTAGCGCGCAAACAGTCACTGGGCAGGTACAGTCGACAGTCGAGTGGACCACAATGAGCAGGGTATCAAGCCCGAAACCTATCAAGGGTATCTAAAGAACGTGTTCTAAAATACAACTGAGGACCTCGAACAGATTTGAGACCCACAAAGTCCCGTGGTAAATGCGATCAACGAAATCCCAAGATAATCCCTTTATATGTGTTCCCCACTACGCTTGGTCCGAATTTGGAGGGGTTATCTCCGCTACCTTTCTAGACACGACCTTGTGTTTAGCCCCTGTGTTAGAGGGGGGTCCTAGATAACTTTCATGATACTAGACTTTTTATCACTCCCTAGCATAGACTCTTATGTTTGTTTTTGTAGCCTCGAAGAGTTTCCTCTCCAATCCTAAATCAAGGCTCTAGCCTAGACTAGTTGATGGACCCTACAAACATAAAGTCTAGTTGATTTTAATTAATTGTTAATTTTTGTGGCTTGTATTAAGTCAAAGGAAGAGAAAATGAAACTAGTTATGTATTTGGGAGACGAAGAAGAAAACAAACAAAAAGTTGTAAACAAAAATACTTCTTCTTGAAAAAATCAGATTTGCACATTTAAACTCTTTAACCAACTTTTCAAACTACTTTTTTTTCTAAGATATTTTAATAGAAAACTCAAAACAATATTTCGCTCGACTATGAGCTACTTATTGTCCTAAGTCAATCAGCCGAGAACTTATGAAAGAATTCTTTTTCCTGATTATTAATGCAAACAACCAACTACTTAACCAAACAAAGAAAGTGAAATCTATATTTTTTTTTATTATGCTTCCAAAACAAGAAATTTTAAAATGTATTATTTTCTTCTTTTCTGAAGCAAAAGGGGAAAAATAAAGACAAGAAAAAACCAAGAAATGACTTCTGGCCCACTTGCGGATCACAGGGAGTCATTGACCAAACCCAGAAAGGCTAATCGGAAAATACTCGCAGAATTGTCTCAAACCCTATAAAGAAAACACAAGAAATCTTTGAAAAAAGAAAATCTAAATTGAAGTCAAACCTAAGCTACAAACTGTTATAACAGAGACCAAGAATGGATCAAGAAAACCCCTGGGAAGTACAACTTCTGACAGGGAAGAGGATGACTGCCCCTTATTAAAAAAAAAAATTCCTTAACACAGGCACGCTATTGACACTTCAGCAGCCAGCGTATGTGTGGAGGTTGTCCAAAGGTAGGGTGCATATGTATGCCTGTAGGCTCACTGTAGGCCGCGTACACCTTTGTAACCTCTCAAGAATGAAAACAAACAATCCAACAAATCAGATAGGGAGTATTGGTATTGAAAACCAGAATCCCTTAAAGACACAGAAAATTACTTTGATAAAGAAGATGCAAGGAAAATTTTGATAAAGAAAAACTAATCTGAGGTTATACCTAGGATATATACTGCAACAACAGAGACCAGGACTAGATCAAGAAAACCCCTGAGAACGATCACTTCTGACAGGGAAGAGGATGATTGCCTCTCCTTTTTTTTTTAAAATATTTTCTGAACTCAGGCACGCTACTGACACTTCAGCAACCAGCGGATGTATGTAGGCTGTCTAAAGGTAGAGCGTGTATATACACGTGCAGGCCTTGAACAGGCCATGTATACCTCTGTAACTTCCCGAAAAAGAAAACAATAGTCAAGCAATCAAAGCAGGGAGTATTGGTATGGAAGACCATAATCCCTACAAACTCGGACTCTTGCAGAAACTCAGAAAAAGGTAATCAAACCAATTTAAAAACACCCAAAACATATCCCCAAAAAACCCTAGAGATCTTCCCTAGTACGGTCACCAATTCTGATGTGGGTGGGAAAACCCCCTACGGACTAGCACTAAGGGTAGTGTAATGCATGCAGAAATAACCGTCTAAAGTCTCCTACCTTTTACTATTATCCCGACATAGACCCCACATTCATTCATAAAACACAAGGATAAAAGGATCTGGTAATTCTACCTTGAAATCCCTGTTTGGTATCGATCCTTTTGTGTTTGGTTTCTCCTCGACTGCAAGTCTCCTCCCAAAGCCAACCTGCATTCACAAACATACAAACAAAGAACTACGAACATGCATCTTATATATAAATTAGTGGGTTAGATGTTCTAATAAAATATAAATCAAAACTCAATATTGAACAACTCGTATGGCGGGACAGGAAAAGTAATTCTTTTTATTAACCTCACAAAAGTCAATTACAATGGTCAGATCGGCTACTGCTCCTCGAATCTGATCTTGGGATCCTCTTCAACTATGCACCAACTACTTCCACATATGATTCTCTTATTCAGTTCTCATGAAATGGTTGCAAAATATTGGGGCAAGCGGAATACAAAAAAGAGTAGAGTTTCTTTTCTCTTATTTTTTCTTTTGAAATGGGACCCCTGCCTCTTCTTTTATAGGATAAAAGAGGGTCATTATCCGGTTGAGTGACCGTCTATGGGTGGTCAAACAGTTTAGGCAATTACCCAGAAATCTGTATTCCGTCTGCAACTTTCTATTTTTTGTGCTTTTGTTAGTATACGCGGGTTGTAATGGGTCAGCTAGCGTATATACGCGGGCAATAGTGGTGCAAGGCACGTACATATTCAAAAGGATGGTTTTTAGAAGAGTTGTTCAATGGTGGCTTGGAAAAAATGGCAAGTGAGATGGCCTAATGCCAAGTATGCATGTCTAGTGCAAATTAGGGTTACAACAGTAGGATTAAAAAAATGAATTGACAATGGAAATTTGAGTTAAAATCCTCGCAAATTTCTCCCAAAATACATATGAGAGTGACACATAGCGAAAGGGTTCAAAATGTTTGAGGATCAAAATAAATTGAAAGATTTTATTGAGGTGCCTAAAAAATTGTTGAGTGTGTGACACATGTCCACCTCATGAAGTTGTTAAGGATTCAAACAAAAATATGAAATGAACTTTGCAATGCCTCCCAAAATCCTTATGTGAGTGACACTTGTTGACTATTTCTCTTAGTCTAGTGTTTGGAAAGGAAGACATAGTCAGGGAATTTTGGATCCCAAAATTAATATGGCTTGGTCAATTAGATTCCACTATGGTCAAAAGGTATTTATCATTCAAAAATAAATGAAGTTTGAAAGCTTATCCTTTGGTCATCTTAATGAAATTTTGACTTCTAATTAAGCATTTATTTTTCTACATAATGCATTTCTAGAGGAAACCCACCAAGTACTTCTCTTCATTTTGAGGATGGTGCCAGGATAAATCAAATTCTTTAGTTCTCAAGGCCGTATCAATAGTAAACAATTGGCTCAAAAAGAGAGAAAGCATGTCACAAAGTGGGATTTGAACCTAGACAGGCGTAGATAATGAATTTCCTTTCAACCACTCGAGTTACACCCAATTGAAAAAACTTCTCTTCAAACACTACAACCAATGGTTAATAATTATATTTAGGAATTGTTTTAATAATATTTTTTTCCTTTTTTAGCATCATATGAAAAATCATTGAAGTAGGAATGAAAGCTCATATGCTTGAAAAAAATTTGGTACCTTTTGATAGTGTCACCAAGGGTGACAACAATATGGTCACCTACGTGACTCTAAGTGATTCGAGAAAGGAATTTGTGCTTGTTACATACAAAGAAATCTGATTGGGTGAGCAGAACATGGTCAAACATTTTTGTGGAGATTGAAATAAATAAACCAAGAGATATATAGAAAGTAAAGTGGAATAAAAATGAGGGGGAAAAGGAGATAATTTTCTCCCTAAAGGGAGACAAATCGGGGACTATAACAAAGAAGTTTCCACTCCAACTTTGAGTTTTTCCTTATTCCAATTTATTTAGATGTTTTTTTGTTCTCATTATCTATTTCTTCCAGGGATGCAGGAATTACAATCATATATTCTTGATATGATATCTCAAATGTAAAGAAAATGAAATAGAGATGTTAATTCATTGTCTTTTATTTTGGGAGTTTTCAATTTAAGTGCATCTAAAGCATTCTAAGGAAATTCCCATAAGCATCTTGACATTTGTTTTTAAAAACATGATGTAGCCATGATTTTTATTAGTCCCTGTCGTAGGCATAGAGGGCAAATAGCGATCGATAATTTGTTGACTTCATATTAGTTTGTCCTTTGACCACAAATATTTTCATAATCTCTATTGTTGGAGCTAGGGAACTAAAAACATTGATTTTTATATACTAAAAAGTACCATATATGTAGTGATCTGATTGGATAACAGATTAGAGGTCTTATTGTCAGCTTCACTATTCCCAATGTTTTATATGTTAACATATCCAAACTTTTTTATCGTGTACAGTCTTTTTGAATCATATATTTTTCCTATGTATTGCTTGAAGGTGGATTAATGCTAGCATTAGTTCAAATGTTTGTCTTATCATTTTCTGCTAGCTAAATTTATCCCAATGTTTGACATGCTAGCATATCCAAAGTTTGTCCTTCGAATACATTCTCTACTATTTGAACTATTGTTACATAAATTATAATAATAAAAAAATTGTACATCAGAGAGCTGCCACATTGCATTTTCTCTTAAATGTTTACAGATCATTTCTGACAGACTTAAATGTTTACCTAACAGGCTTGGCAACGTTGAATGTTTACATAGCAGGCTTGTTACAATACATTTTCTTCAGTTTTTTTATTTTATTTGCAATGTTCTCTGCAGTCAATTTGGGAAATATTGTGCTTCAACGACATTGTTGGTTCACTGGTTCATGCTTGCTTCTTGCATCTCCACTGATTTCTTATTTTCCTGTTGTTGTTGTTCTTGTTTTCCTGTTCGTCTTGTTTCAGTTTGCATGTTTGGGGTTCTGCAACCGCGATTGGAATTGCGGCATTCCTGGTGGACTGGTTGTTGCTTGCTTCTTTGTTCGCTAGATGTTGTTTATTGTTGTTTGATTCGACTTTCCAGGGTTCGGGTCCTGTGGTTGTAGTTGGGCCTTTTGGTGCTTCTTAACTGGGTTGTTATTTTTTGCTTGATCATGTTTTTCTAAGGTTTTCAATGGTGGGGTGTTTCATCCATAGTTGGGTCTGTTGTTACATTGTTTTGCAGTTGACTCCCCATAAAATGCTATTAAGATAAAACAACATACAAAATTTTGTAATCAATGTAAATTGCATCTCTTATGCCTTCAACCAGATTTTGTTGGCCTCCAACTATATTTCATAGCTGGTGATGCTTTTTCCATGGTTTATGTCTTACGATGGTTTCATAGTTATGAGAGTAATTTTTTTTTTTTCTGGGCGATATAGTTGTTCTCTCCCTTTTTGTTTCCTCTTGTAAACTTTCTCGTTTTTCACCTTTTGTTCTTCCGCTCTATTATGCATTTCTGGTTTTATACTTTCTCATGTTTCTATGCTCGCGGGTTCCCAGTGTGGCAAACTGACAAATCATAATCTCCATCTATATCTTCACATCGCGATTCAGACCGACCATCATTCGGTTGCATACTTAGCCAATTTTATGAACGCGGCTTCGTGGATAGGTGTTTGGTGTATACATCTTGCACCCAGAACTTTCATGCTCTACAATTCGACCCCGCACTGCTCAAACTCGCAACTGTGCCTCTGCCTACGACGAGTTTGTCTTTTCGACCTACCTTTCCATACTTAGTCGAGTTTTCAAAGTTTGGAGGGTTGACGCCTTTCCGGGTTCAGAAAAGTTTAAAAGAATTTGTCGCTCCCCTCCATCCCCACTACCTTCTGCCCTTCCCAATAGACATTAATTATGCTTTCAAAAGTCACAACCGACTATACATGTTCGAAAAGATTGGATTTAATAAGCAGAAATCTCGAGGACATCTCCCATTAAAATGAATAGACATGCAAATATTATGGGATCTGGTAATTTCTTTTGCCTTCATTTTGAATTTGCAAAAAATAAAAATATATTGGCTCCTTTAGTTTTTTAAATGCTTCATCGTAATAATAGTGCAATATTGTATTACCTCTCTGCCATCCACGAACGTTTCACCCATAGAGGCATTGACTTCATGTCCCTCTTTAATATTGTGCATATGTTAGATGTCAAATTTGACAATCTGCTCGGATATGGGAATGTTAATACGTGTTATTAGTCACTATTCAACGTACATATTTGAAAATATTGGCATTAATAAGTGAAAATATCGAGAGCATCTCTCATTAAAATGAATTAACCCAAAATCTACAGAAGATCATATTGTCATCCTCCAGCGTTGCTTTTAAATACTTATTTCCATTTCTCTCTATCATCAAAGAGTTGGGTTTTAGGGTGCCTTTCTTCTAATGTTCCTGGTCATGGACATGTAAGACAACTTAGAGATGTGATTGAGGCCCAAATGAAAGAAGAGAGACTGGTTTTATGTGACATGAGCTTTGAGAAAAAAAAAGAACAAGTATCTTTTGGTTGGTGTTCTCCTTGTATTCGATGCTTTGGTTGGTTGAAAATCTTGCCTGGAGATTTGTTTGTTGATCTTCTTTGTTTTCTTACTGGGAGTTGGAATGGATTTTCAGGTCATGTGAAAAATACTTCTTCGTTGAAGTATATATTTTCTTCCAACAACACAGATTTGGCAAGTGTATAGAATTATGCAGTGCACACAAGAATTTGTCTTCGTCAGGGGCATCACACTTACCGTGGCTTGAAAAATGGTATGTGATGTTCGTAAATGACACGAAATATTGCTCCATTCGCGAATGTACCCAGAAGAGGGTAGCAGAAACTGTATGGGTGGATAAAACGACATATTATAACTACAGAAGTTTCTATCTCAAAGTTTGTTGAGCCACTTCTGGGTGTGGTAACATACTTGACAGAAAGCCATGTTCTTTGTCAAAGTTTGTTCATTGTCCTCTAGATGTAGTTACAGACTCCACATATTTGGCATCACCTCCAAACATTCTAGAACTTTCTGTGGGCCGCCATGTCTACCACCATTATGACGAAAGATATATTCTGATGCAATCTGCAACATTTGATACACTTGCTGGACTTGTGCTGCCGAAAGAAGTCATGTATTTCAACAGAAGAACATTTTGCAGTTGGCTTGGACGTTCCTTCCAATTTATTGTAATAAAACAAAGAAGTTCAACATACAAATATTCAGGCAAGCTTTTCAACCAAATAGATGATCGAATACAGGGAGAATAACAGTCACAACATACTTGGTTTTTTTTTTTGTCCCATAACTGATGTCACATAAAATGACTCCCTCGACTTTGAATTGGACCTGAATCACATTTCTAAGTTGTCTCAGATGTTAATGGTCAAGAACATTACAAGGAAATCACCTTAAACCCCAAGTTTTCGATGACAGGGGGAAATTAATACTTAACAAAGAATGGAATGTTGAATAACCAGCCAATGCAAGCAGGGCATATATAGAAGAGACAAGCTATACAAAAAACTGGGAAATATCTAGTTGGAAGCACCTATTAAGTCCAAGACCCGAAATTGATATTCAACTCGTTGTTTTTTATGAATAAAGGATTTGATCGTCAAGAAGAATGTCAAAAAGCTTCATCATTGTACATCTTTGTTATTGGTTGGCGACAGGCCAAATCACAATCATTGTGGCAAAAAATCTCAGCTGTATTTTGTAACCCATCTTATTTGAATATAGAATATTTGCAGTTTTTTTATGGTGTTTTCCAATCTCTGGTATTGCTTTTCATTTTATTTTGAACCTTTTTTTCTATGTCGTTAAACATGGACGACAAGCTTTTCTTTCTGTTGCTCAATAATTCAATTTAAATAAAGGCTACTATGTTCGTTGCTTACATTTTACATGGAAGATTAATTTTTCATAGGCCATACTTATGTGGCGTCGACCCTATACTTAAAGAAATAAAATTGAGGACCCATCCTACTTTCATTCTTTAGGTCTCGTAAATAGAATGAATTAATGACTTACAACAAGGAAACTCAAGTGTTGTTGCCATGTTCCTGTTCAATATATTTCATATATTGCAACTTCTTCTATTTGATAATATTCGTGCATATACACTAATTTGAGTACTATTGGAATAAATATAAAAACTTCCTCTTAGCCAAAACTTAGCCAATTATCTTCCACCGGGTCTCGGGTTTGCGGTATTCAACAACTATGTCCCCTGCTCCTTCATATACATCTTGCAACCAAAGAATTTCCGTGATCTACAATTTATGATTTAACTAGTGATAACTCACCTTCTGGCCACCGGGCCCCGGATTTGCGATATCCAACAACTATGTCCCATGTTCCATCATATACATCTTGCAGCCAAATAACTTCTGTGATCTGTAATTTATGCTTTAACTAGTCATAACTCACCAGGGGTTCGAAAATCTTGGCATTAATAAAGGAACAATATATTTTCCTCTGTGAGATACTTAGCCCTTTTCCCCTTTTCTTCTTCCCGTCTATTATCGCTTTCTGGTTATATACTTAGTCACCTTTCTATGATCGTGAGTTCCAGGGTTGGTGGGCTGACATATCTTCATCTCCATCTATATCCTCACATGATGAATCTGATCGACTGTTGCTCTTTCCATACTTAGCCAATTTTATGTCCGCGTTTGTCGGGTTGGCGCTTTCGAACATTGTTTCTTCTTGTTGCGTTATATACATATAGCAGTCAAAACTTTCGTGGTTTCAAGGAAATTTGCGAACCGAACAACATCCTACAAATTGGGAGATGATTTGCATTTGAAACATAAATAATCCATTAATATATATTGGTATGAATATTATTGAAATAAATATCAAAACTTTCTCTTGGCCAATACTTAGACAATTATCTGGCCACCAGGTCCCGGGTTCGCGGTCTCCAACACCTATGTCCCATGTTCTATCATATACATCTTGCAGCGAAAGAACTTTCATGATCTGCAGTTTATGATTTTACTAGTGAGAACCTAGCAGGGGCTTGAAAACATTGGCATTAATAAACGGAAAAATGGATTTTATTTTGTCATATACTTATCCCTTTTACCCTTTTCTTCTTCCCATCCATTATCGCTTCTCGGTTATATACTTAGTCATATTTCTACGATCGTAGGTTGTAGGGTTGGTGGGATGAAATATCTTCATCTCCATCTATATCCTCACATGATGAATCCGACCGACCACTATTCCTTTCCATACTTAGTCAATTTTATGGCCGCGGTTGCCGGGTTGGCACATACGAACTCGCCTTTTCTTCTTCCCGTTCGTTATCGATTTCTAGATATATACTTAGTCACCTTTCTATGATATCTGGGTACAGGGTTGGCGGGTTGACATGTCTTCATCTCCATCTATATCCTCACATGAAGAATCTGACCGACCGTTGTTCCTTTCCATACTTATCCAATTTTATGGCCGCGATTGTCGGGTTGGTGCTTACGAATTTAGATGTACTTTATTGTTCTGTGATCTACAATTCCACTATGGGTTCCTCGTATACATTAACTTTTCTCAAAGTATCTATCGCTTCCTTCAATCCCCACCAACTTCACGTCCTTCCTAATATACATTAACTATTCTCTTACTAGTGACAACTGGACAAACTGATAAGAAAGAATTGGCACCCGCTCCTCTGCCATATACAAATTGACTACCAGACTCTGACATTGTCCCGTCTGTTGATGGGGCCTAAATCCCCTGATTCAACAGCAGGAACCAAACCCTCCATCGAGGCCCAATTAGACTCTGCAGTGTTTGGAGTGGAATGGTTCTCCAGATCTTGTAATCTGGCCAAACTATCGATGGGCTTTGTGTTTTCTGGTGAAGGCTCTTCCTTCAGTTAGGACAATTCTTTTTTCATATTTCTCTTGGATGGGGCTGGTATGAGAGATCCAATCCAGTATAAACCAACTTGACAAATAACATGACAAAATTTTTAACTAGTGAGAAGAGGTCGAGCTTGGGATAACCCGTTGCTCAAACATCCAGACAGTGATTCTATGCCACAGGGCCTAGTACTAATACATTAACCAAATGAGCATCTAGCTATTGTCTGAGAATCTAACTAACATAAAGAAAAACACATATGTAACCAAGATCATGGAAATAAAAATAATTCATCTACCATAACATTCATTACATAACAAAACAACGATTTATCTTCATCATTAAAGCGAAGAACATCAAAACATTGCACCAAATAACTTGACAACAGAATCGATTGCTCTTACTCATTTACTGCATCATTCTTGGAACAAGATAGGAAGTAATTCTTCTCCAACTCCAATCACATACATCTTATGAAAATAGCTTGTCTTTGGTCCAGAAGGACTTCTCAATTCATAGCAGTCTCAAAAAAATTATCAACAAACCAATAAGAAATAGTTCTTACAACAACCATAGACCCTTGACTAATCGGTCGATGTCTCTATTTATAATCTAAAATTCAACTGCAATTAACGGATAAATACAATTTAGGCTAAACAAAATTTCCACGTGGAGTGATCATCCAACAATTTCTTTCAACATTCCACTTGAGATGTCTCTTGAAAAGGGTGGCTTCTTTCATATTCAGACTAGATGATAAACAGATCTTCACAGGGTTGAGCCCATGGGAACCTGTGTTGTTCCATAGGGGTAGCATATACTCCTCTGATATCCACTACATGTGTTCAGTACTTTACCAAACTGGATTTCAGTTTTTTCATCATGGCTCGATCTCTGATCGGGTGTCCTGCGAATTGTTGCACTTGCCCTGGCTTTGCATTGGTGACCTTTGCACACTCTTCGGCCAAAAGTGAGTCTTGTATGGAGTGCATCTTGAACACATCACTCAGGTTAGTGAATTCATTGGGGGTTCTGAATTCGGGCAGACCGACATCTTTCATTACTTTATTAATTTTACCCCAGTGTTTCTGGCACTTGGCCCATTGATTTTAGATTTCTCGGTGTGGGTCCCGGGTCATCTTCGCCCAATATTCGATAGATTTCTTCATGCGGTCGAGACTAATTTTTCCAACCAGTCGAATGCCATGATTTTCCTTTTCTTGACCTTGTTGGATCGCCTCAATGTATTCGAGTCTCTCTACTTCTAGTTGTGCCTTTTCGTGCCACCTTTCCATCTCTTTGCATGTCGCGAGTGCCATGAGAGTATCCTCCTGGAACTCGACTATGTTCTCGGTTAACAGGTGCCCTTCCTTATTGAACTCTTCCTTCAGATACACGGTGCTCTGTGTAGCTCCTTTATAGTATTTGAAAATATGGTGTAGGTGTTCGAGCTCCTCCCAAGTGTCGGCTAGTTCCTTTTCATCTTTCTTGGCTTTGTCCTGAGCGACATCTGAGAGGGATTTTCCTACACCGATCAGTTCGTACGTGCGAGTGTCTGCAATGCTGATTAAGTTCTCCTCCATGGTAACCATGATGGATTGATCCAAAGTATTCGTTCGCCTCTTCACAGTCCTTTGAATGATAGCCTTCCTCTTTTGATCGTAGGAGATCGCATAGATGTCTCCTACTTCGTCTATCGGTTCTGGTATTTGTTGATCTCCCCATGAGAGACTATTTCTCAAGATACCCACGGTGTATATCTTCTCTGGAGTGGGTTCTCGAATTTCTTCACTCTGTTTTGTGTATCCAACCTCTACTTTTCATTCATCTGGGACTTGAATATTGGGCATAATAGAGGCATCGGGTACAGACTCATTGCTTACTTGCTCGTCGATCATAGAATTGGCAATTTTATTTTGTGGAGTTTCTCCACTCAGTCTTTCTTCTGCTTCCTGTTTGTCGGACTCTCTTGTGTTGAGGCCACCTTCGGACCCTATTTCCATTTGTAAGGCCTACTTGTCTTAGACCTTGGGCTCAGGGGAAGTGGTTTCCTCTGGACCTTTTTCCTCTTGGACTCGCACTAGGGTGCCGTGAGCAGTTTTCAGACTCTCGTCATCACAGTAAATATGTGTTGGCATAGGGGCAGACCCAGGGTTCAATGCTACAAGAGCACACCAACAAAACCCTAACTACCAGCCCTTTCGACAACATCTGCGAAGCAGATGAAGTCTCACCCAAGGTAGAGGCAGGGGTGGTTGCAAGACTCAGGTGTCTGTAACCTTAGCTGGGACACAGATCTATGATTATATCGCTTATAGATAACTTAGCATCAATCATTCATCAATATTCAGTCCTTATTATACTTCGCAGATGGCACAGAGAATCGCAAAATTCACTTAGATCTAAGGTATATTAGTACTTAGTAACAGTAAAACAGATTAGATTCAGTAGATCAGCACTATCCATCTTCATACATATTAGATCCGTTATTCATACACATCTAATAAGAACAAAGCTTAAATATATCCATCTAAATATATCGAAGCACTTAGCAAAAGTAGAGATAAGCACAACAAGTCAAGGCATAAAGAATAACACAGATTTACGTGGTTCACCCCCACCCTAGGGCTACGTCCACCAACTATTCTTATTTATTATCATCGGCCAATCAGTTACAAGCAAAAATCCTTAGAAACCCTTAATTCACAAAGGACAGAAGATCTGTGCATCCCGCTAGATCCTTCTTCCTTTCCTTTCAGCACACAGCCTTCTATATCTTCACACAGAGACTTGCACTAAGCTTTGCAAGTCTAGAAATAATGCACAAAACTCTCGATCACACAGATCCCTTTTTGGCACTTAGCCTATATCACATAGATACAATACAATCCTCCTCTACTAGATGCCTATATTTTTATTTATACATTACAAAAGTGGGCCTAAACGTGGGTAAACCCACGGGTTGACATCCCTTTCCCATTACATTGTCCCAATACCCAAAAAGGGACCCGAAAGTGGGTCAAGATCCCTTGATCTCTGCTTTGTCTAGCGCTCCATCTTCGGTAGGTTGTCGAAGTCCCAAAAATGGTCAAATATGACCAAGTAACTTCAAAACTTGGTCAAGGGCCAACAATATGTATAAGAGTGCTCAAGGGATTGGGTGCTTCTGTCTCTATCAAGACATGGCCTGTCTCTGGTTGAGTTGTCCCTTATTCTGAAGGATCGATCGACGATGTTGCGAGTTAAGGGTTGCCTAACCCATGGGCGTTGTAGGGGACTATGGACCCAGGATCATTTGACTCCGTCGAGATAATCTGAACAACAGTTGAGGCTGCAGGTCCTATGAAAAGATATGGGTCATCCCGCATCCATTTCATTAGTAACTTGGTTTGTTGAAGCAACAACATACCCCTTTCTCATGCATCTTAATCTTCCGGAAGATCCCCGATTTGCATCGGGGATTCCTGGTGAGTTCCCGCAGCTTCAATGTCTTCTTTGGGATCACTTACTTCCTCATTCAATTCATATGTAACTGCTCCTCCCAGGTGTCGGCTAATTTATTGAACTGCCTGCTCCAAAAATGTTTCCTGTTCTTCGTGGCTCATAGCTCTAAACCCGGCTCCTCGAGGATCATCTCTCCTGGATGCCACCATATTCCAGTCTTGGTCATTTTCAGTAAATATTTCATCTTCAAACTGGTCATAGGCATAGGGACAACATGATGATACCTACGACAGGTGCTGTAGAACCAATCCCTTGGGACCGTGTTTGCGAAATCGGCCAGTTTGGAACCGAAATTCCAATTGACCTAGACCGAGTTGTTTAGCATGCGCAGTATCTTTGACCATGCAGAATCCGATATGAAACCCATATGGTATGAAATATCGCTTCTTGTATTTCACTAAATTTGCATTGTATCCTTGCAGGATGGTTTGATAGAAATTTTCCCCTAACACTAGCCGGTCGGGAACATAAATGGGTAATACATGGGGTGCCCATGTGGCGCCGAAAACCCTGATGTAGGTTTCTCGTTCATCTAAATACCAGTGGCCAATTTTGGTTATAACCTTCTTTGCTTCATCTGACAATCTAGGGCATTCTTTCCTGAAGAGAAAGAAGTATGTGAGTGCAATAAAATGATCACAGATAACAGTATAGGATTTCTTGTACCTATTTTTCCATAGGATGCTGAAGTATACATGGACTGCGAGCTCCGAAGAGTGCCAATTCAGGTTCATCCCGGTGAAAGTGTTCCTGGCGCAGATTATGTCCAGTAGATACGCGACCATGTAGAAGGTGGGGGTATCTCCCTCCTTTGGAACCTGAGCCTGTTTTATGCAGGTTCTCAACTGCTTGGAGATGATGGCATCCCAATTGAAGCCTGTGCCTAAAATGGAGACTGTAAACGCCAGAGGCATCCAAGCCTCTGAAAATTGGGAGCAGTCTTTCTCCCCATGTAACCTGCAAAGTAGAGCCATGAGATATATGTATGTTTCCCTGAGATTGGCTGTTGGATACCAACCAGCAGTCCGGTTTGTGAATTTTTTGTCTTCTCTCCACCAAGACAACATGATTTTGCTGGTATTGTGCGACGCATAAAAACTTAATATGAAATCAGTGCTCCGCTTTAACTCATAATTTTTTATCTTATAGTAACTCTGCACCTCTGATGGCAGGAAGACTCCAACACATTCGTCGTTATCATCATTGATCAAACATTTTTGGGCATTAGTGTGGTCAATAATCCACTTCAGGAGCTCGATGCAAGGAAAGACTATAGACCGACTTGCCACCATGTGCAGATAAGATTTGTGAATGTTGGGGAGGACTTCGTCATCGAGTTTCCTTGTTTCAGGATCACTATGCGGGGTATATTCGAGGGGTTCGACTTTCTTGATTTTCTTGAAGAATTCTTCCCAGCGAGGAAATGCCATCTTGGCTCCAATGCTTGCCTCCATATCTTTGAAAGATGGGGGCTGGACAAAGGGATCCTAGTTGATTCTCTTAATGATGGACACTGGCTTGGGAGTGAATTCTAATTGTCTCACAACTAATGGGGAGGAGCCTTCTCCTACTTCTTATTCTTGTAGCTTAGGGGCTCTCGGGGATTTCCTGGCGGAATGCTTCTTCGAAGGCATTGTTCCTGCAATTTAAAATGTAATTTGAACATGCATACAGAGCAACGTTGGGTGTGGACATGTAACAATGAAATGCATGAAAACCATTAGCAGATACATACATGTAACACTTGCTATGACAATTGCTTAATACTCACTGAACTTTGGGCATTTTCTTCCGGGTTGTTGGCTTCACTCTTCTGTTTTTTCTGAATTTCTTGCTGCACAGAATGGGGCCATGCAAAATGACTCGAACAGGATATAAATAGAGAGGTACTACCAGTCATATCGATCAGTTAATACGAGTAATAAATGTAAATTTGAAATAAATTACCCTCGAATTTCTGCAAATAGACGTTAACTAGTTGACGACGGAGGCACGGGGGAAAATACATTGTATTGGTGGGTTTAATGGATCTTTTTTGATTCGTGCACGAATTAGTAAATAATGCGCGATCTACGAATTAACTACCATCTTTGAATGTGTCGTGTATGACACATAAGGAGGTAAAACATCTCGTCACGTCACATCACTCCGGCGTAAAGATCGGGGATCGGGGATCGATTGTTTACTCACCTCTGCGTAGTTTTCATTATTTCATTTTTTCCTATCGAAACCGAATGGATCAGCCTTCGGTGAAATCCTTCCTGAGGTTTCTCCTGGGAAAGGAACGTTTTCATTGGCCGACGCCAATGAAGGTCGGTACTCAGCTACTTTGACTTTCCAAACGATTTTCATTGCCTTTATCTTTCACTGATGCCGAATTTCTCAAGTGAGTCGAGGAAACTCTGGGTCGTCGATTCGTGCAGACAGTCAATGAATAAGATTGAGTGGTACCCAAAAAAGAAAATTTTCATAGAATTTTTAGGGTGTGTTGAGTGCTCAAAAAATGGTGATTCACTGGGCGAATGCAAAATCTCTGATTCCTCTTTGCTTCCCGCACCCAATTTATTTATATCTACATATATTACAATATATTTATTTATTATTATTATTATTATTTTATTCAATGAAAATATTGTTTTAGGGCTTGGCCATTTACTGGGAGGGCATCAAGTTCCCCCCTCAGGTTTTGATATTGATAGGTACCTACCCCGATTCTCTCGGCTACTTGGAAGGGTTCAAGCCATAGGCTTTGAAACTTAGAGTGTTTTCCCTTAGGTTCATTTTCTTTGTTCCACTTAAGCACAAAGTCTCCTACCTCGAAGGCCTTTTCTTTAGCCTTATGCTTATCAAACCATTGTTTCACTATTTGTTGGTGAGCCAGGAATTTTGACTTAGCCTTTTCTCTCTCTTCCTCCAACATGAGCAGAGTGTCGATTCTCTGTTGCATGGCCGACGAGGGTTCTTCCTGGGAGTCTTGGGCCAATTGAAGAGATGGAAGATAGAGCCCATTCGGGAGGATAGCTTCTTTCCCGTAGACTAAGAAGTATGGGAAATTTCCTGTGGCTTCTTTGGGCGTGACCCTATCGGCCCATAGGGCATTATGAAGTTGATTATGCCAATTTATCTGGTTATCTATAACTGTCTTTTTTAGTATCCTTACCAGGTTTTTATTAGTTGATTTTGCCACACCTTTACCTACAGATAGTAATTTGCAAAGTACTTGATTATAATTCCTTTATCCAGAGAAAACTCAGTTAAAAGGGTAGAAGAAAAGTAGGATGCATTATCAAAGACCAGAACAGAGGGGATGCCAAACCTTGTGATCAATTGTTGTTCTATAAATTGGATTACTACCTTCTCGTTTACATGAGTCAAAGGAATGGCCTCTACCCATCTGGTGAAATAGTCGGTAGTAGTAAGAATGTACTTGTGGAGTTTTGAAGAACTAGGAGTAATTTCTCCTATGATATCCAACCCCCACTACTCAAAAGGCCTGGAGACAGTCACAGGATGAAGTGGGATTGCTGCCCTTTTCTCCTTTCTGGCACTTAATTGACAAGTCTTATAGTTTCTAGTGTGAGTGTGAGCATATTTAAACAAGGTGGGTCAGTAATAGCCAGCTCTCATAATATTATGGGCGATAGTGTTTCCTGCAAAGTGTCCTCCGACGGGACCATCATGGAGTTCCCTCAGCACCTTGTCAGCATCTTCTCGTTCGAGACATCTCAATAATACCCCATCATAGTTGATCCAGAAGAGTATCGAATTTATAAGATGATATTGTGAAGATTTCAATCTTAGGGCTCTCCTTTCCTTAGGGTTGAGGTTCTCGGGACAAGCCCCATGATGCAAAAGATAAGTCAAATCCTTGTACCATGAGTCTTGTGTTAGGGAGATGTATTCTACTTCTTTGCACCATAGTGCCATTTCATTTTTCCACCTGGAATCTTCATTTGCTTGATCCTAGGCTTCGGCTGCGAGCTTACACAGACCTTGTCATTTTAATAGCTTGGTAGGTTTTATATATAGATCAAATTCCTAGACTACTTCCATCCAGTTCCCCCTTCTTTCCCCCATTTCTTGTTGGGTAAACAGGGATTGGACTGCAAGGTGCGGCACAATCACCTTAGTGTGATTTTTGAGAATGTAGGACCTGAAATGATTTACTGCCTTGTAGACCACGTAGGCCTGTTTATCTATGGCAGGATAATTGAACTTAGATCCTTGAAAATTAGTACTCATAAAGGACATTGGGGCTTCGTTGTTGTCATCATCTTTCTGGGTCAAAACCGTTGCTAGCGATTGGTCGAAAGCGAAAGTATAAAGGGAAAAGTCTCTGTTAAAATCAGGACTTCGCAACACCAGAGCCCGGCATATGGAAACATTGATATTGTTGAAAGCATATTTTCTCTCATCATCCCACTTGAAATCGACATCCTTGCGAATCATCTTTTGCAAGGGTTTGATAATTTTGGCAAAATCGGGGTGAATTTCCTCACAAAGTTGATTTGTCCAAAAAAGGACTGCATGGATTTCTTGTTATGGGGTAGTGGGAGTTGAGCTATGGCCTTAATTTTTTCTGGAACTATATGGATACTTGCTTGAGATATAATATGACCTAACAACTTACCTTCCTCGACACCGAAGATAGTTTTCTTAGGATTTAGTGATATACCGTATTTTCGGCACCTTTCAAAAATCTGAGTTAAGTGTTGGATGTGTTCTTCCCTATTCTTCGAATACACTATTACGTCATCTAAATATACTACCACACACCTATTGATAAGCCCCCGAAAATCCACGTCCGTGGCCCTTTGGAAGGTTTCTCCTGCATTGATTAACCCAAAAGGCATGTGTTTATAAGTGAAGGTTCCCCATTTGGTTCGGAAGGTGGTCTTTAAAGGTCTTCCTCCGAAACCAACACTTGGTTGTAACCTGAGAAACCGTCTAGTAAGGAAAAAATCTCCAAGCCTGACACGGTCTGCAAGAGTTGCTCCATCGGTGGGACCAGATAATTGTCCTTCTCTGAAGCTCTATTGAGGTTCCGAAAATCTACGCATAGTCGGATTTCGCTCGACTTTTTCCTTACCGAAACGAGGTTTTCCACCTAGGCAGAATGTCTAACCTGAAAAATTATCCTCGCGTCTAGAAGATTCCTTAATTCCTAGTACATGAGAGGCTCTAGGGACGAGTGATACTTCCAGAGATTTTACTAGAAAGGTTTCATTTCGGGTTTCAATGGGATGGTGTGCCGAATAATGTGGGTATCATACATTTTCAAATCCTTGTAGGACCACGCGAAGACATCCTAGTATTGTTTGAATAATTTGAGGTAGGATTTCCTCTATTTCTTAGACATAGTTTTTCCGAGATTAACATTCTTCGGGTTCTCTAGAGTCCCAAGACTCACAGTTTCATGGAGGGGGCAAGAGCTACCAGTCTTCATGTTTTTGGGTCCTTTAAAACGATCCTTTAGATCAAACATATTTTCTAGATTAGCTACCCCCTTTGGGATTGTGTGAGCCTTCAGCTTTCTAACATCTTGTCCTGTTTGGGGATTAGTTTCAATTGTTTTCTCTTGGAACTCTTCATCATCTATGGCTAGGTCTTTGAAATTGTCTTGGTTGGTCAATAAGTTTATGATTTGCTCGTCACCTTCAAAGACTTTCCAATTGGAAATATTGTTCAGCACCAACGGTTTGTAGAGAATCTCCACAATGAATCGGGAGGCTTCATAATATTCTAAAGGCGACAGTCGGGAAGCGGTTGTGGCCAAGGAGTCGGCAAGAACGTTCTTTTCTCTCGGGATTGCGGTGATATTGAAAGCGTCAAAGCGCTCTATTAGCCTATGAACCTCCTACTGGTTGTTCTTAAGATGAGGCGAATTACAATGAATAGTATTCCTTACTTGTCTAACAATAATCTCATAATCCCCAAAAACATTCAATTCCTTGACACCCAGATCTATGGCCTTCTTTAATCCTTGCACTAGAGCTTCATACTTGGCAGTGTTCTTGGTACATTCGAATTCTAGCCTACAGGATAGGAAAAAATGTCGTCCTTTAGGATTGATAAGGATACACCCCGCTCCTAACCCTTCTTGTGATTTAGATCCATCAAAGAAGAGGGTCCAAATCTGTGGAAGGTAATCGCCCTTTCTTCGTTCTATATCAATTTCTTGCTTACCGATCTCTCATCCCGTAAGCTCGATCGCAAGGTTTTGGCAAAAGAGAGCATTCTCTAACAGCGTCGGTGGTTCCTCTTGAAAGATTATTTCAGATTTTGGGGTAAGAGGAACAACAGACATTAGAGGAGCAAACTCCCCAAAGTGGGAATCATAGGAGTAATTTCCCAATACCAGGAAATCGGTAGATGCGGGTTCGTTAGGGGTTTCTAGGTCGGTGATCGTATGCTTCAAATATCTTTCTTTGTCAATTCTGATAATGTTCTTGTATCCCTTTAAAGGTAACCAAAGGTGTGCCCAGTTCGTACGAAAATATCCATTTAGATTTTTGGACCAGTCACGACTCAACAGTAGTCCATATGCCTCTGGGATATCTACTACAATGATGTCAATTATTTGCACGAAATTAGGATGTGCTGCTATCCTGATCATTACATCTTTGAGTTCTCCCATAAATTTGACTTGGTTTCTATCCAATTGTATGACATTCTTATCACTTCTAAGATGGACATCACCCAGTTTCTTACAAACGGCCAAGGGCATTACATTAGAGGACGCCCCAGAATCTACCAAGCAATTTTGAAGATTCCTGTTAAAAACTTCGAACATTAAAAGGAAAGGTGGTACAAAAGGCTTTTCCTTCTTGCCTTCTGAGTAGGTATTTATGGTTGGCTTTCTTGCCAAATATGTATAGGATAGATCTTTATTCTGGTCGTTTCCTATAGTCAAATCTTCTACCGAGCTCAGAGCTTGCAACAGAAAGCCTTTTTGTTGAGGAATCCTACATATATCCATAACCGATATATTAGCCTTCATCTTTTTCAAATATTTGACTACATTCTAATCCAGCTTGGGAAATTCCTTGGTATGGATTCTTATAGGCTTTTTGTCGGGATAGAAAGGTATTTTTGGGCGATTGGGATTTAACTTACCTTGCAGGGCCCGGGTGTTATCGACATTTTTTGAGTCGGGTTTACCTTTACTACGCATTTGTGCTACCGAAACTTCTGTGGGTTGTGCTCGAGACTCAAACAGATCATTCAAAGACGCGATTACATCGGGATCCCATATCAACATGGTTGTGTCTCGTGGTGGGTCAGCTTCTTCCTGATCAACAATATTAAAGGCCGAACTGCTTGACTGTTTGGTCAGTGAGACTTTTTCCAGAAAATGATTGGCCATTAAATTCATGGCGTGGACCCATTGAGGGCATTCTCTTTCATAATGGTTCTCCTAGTGATAGGTGCAGAAAGAATCAGATGCAACATTCCCTAGGTCAATTTTTAGGTTGGTTGGGGGAGGCTCAATTGCTTTGAATGGATGGTTTCTTTTAAAGAAAGGCTTATAGGGTCTTTGGCTTTGGTTTCCTTCCCCTTCGCTTCTTTTCATGTCTATAATATCATTTGATAGTTTCTTGACCATGCGCTGCAGATCTTCTATATCTCCATAACCTTTATCGAGATCATGTTCAGTCAGTTTCCCTGGCGGTCTAGTCAAAAGGAGTGCTCTCCTAGGAGGGGGTTGACTTTATTTTCTTACTAGAGAGGCTTGGCCTTCTTTACATCCTTTCATCTGAAATTTTATCGTCTTGGCCTCTTCGAAATTCTCCACAAGGGTTTGTTTGGCGACTCTTTTAACGAACATTGAAATAGAAGCCAGAAGCACGTTGGCATAAACCTCAATCTACAATTCTTGAGTGGGTTTCATCGCGGGCTGGAATTTGTTTAAGATGGTTGTGAATCTTTGATTGAAATCCTTGACCTTTTATTTTGGGGTCATGGTGGTTGTGAACAACTCAGCCATCAGGGATCCTGCAGTAGTTTCTTCCAGGGATCTTTGAATGTGGTGTACTCGTCCAGGGATGGCCACGACGTCTTCGGCCAACCAAGGTTGGTTGTCTTGAAGTGGAAATTATGTTTCCTCCTCACGATCGTTGCTCCCTTCCATATCTTCGGAGTTGGATTCAAGCTCTTCTTCTTCCGAAAAGTCGTTAGGCTCGGGGATATCGTCGGCTGGCGTTTTGAGGTTTAGATCAAGAGGTTCTTGGATTTCAGTGATCACGAAGTCTATTAAGTCTTCGACGGAGTGTACGAAAACTTCGTCGGGAGTGCTAACCACCAGTCTGTTTTGTTTCTTTATCTGAGGGAGGATGGGAGTTAAGGAAAACACACCGATTTGTCCGGCGTAGGCTCTGGTGATTCTCTTGAATTGATTCACTTCCTCGCGAGGGAGGGAGTAGGGTATTTCAGGGTGGAACTTTTATTCCTCAGACTTGGGTTATTTACCTGCTTCTGGAGTACTCAGTAAGCGTGGGTTGTCTGTTGGATGACTAGCCATGCATGTGGACCATTACGAATCTGTAAGTTGTTTGAAAAGTTACATAAGTTATATATTCAACCATTCATTCTCAGGCCCTCCTTCTAGCACCAATTTTGTTGATAGGGCCTAAATCCCCTGATTCAACATCAGGAACCAAACCTGCCACTAAGGCCCAATTAGACTCTGCATCATTTAAAGTGGAATGGTTCTCTAGATCTTGCGATCTGGCCAAACTATCAATGGACTTTGTGTTTTCTGGTGAAGGTCCTTCCTTCAGTTAGGACAATTCTTTTTTCGTATTTCTCTTGGGTGGGGCTAGTATGAGAGATGCAAGACAGTATAAACCAACTTGAAAAATAACAGGATAGAAGTTTTAACTAGTGGGAAGAAGTCGAGCTTGGGATAACCTGCTGCTCAAACATGCAGACAGTGATTCTATGCCACATGGCCTAGTACCAATACATTAACCAAATGAGCATCCAACAACTATGTGAGAATCTAACTAATAGAAATAAAAACACATATGTAACCAAGATCATGGCAAGAAAAATAATTCATGTACCATAACATTCATTACATAACAACACAACGATTTCTCTTCATCATTAAAGCGAAGAACATCAAAACATTGCACCGGATAACTTGACAACAAAATCAATTGCTCTTACTCATTTACTGCATCATTCTGGAACAGGATAGGAAGTAATTCTTCTCCAACTCCAATCACATACATCTAATGAAAATAGCTTGTCTTTGGTCCAGAAGGACTTCTCAAATCATAGCAGTCTCAAAATAATTATCAACAAACCAAAAAGAAATAGTTCTTACAACAACCATCGACCCTTGACTAATCGGTCGATGTCTCTATTTATAATCTAAAATTCAACTGCAATTAATGGCTAAATACAATTTAGGCTAAATAAAATTGCCACGTGGAGTGATCATCCAACATTTTATTTCAATAGTCCACCTGAGATGTCTCTTGAAAAGGGTGGCTTCTTTCATATTCAAACCAGCTGATAAACAGATCTTCACAGGTTTGAGCCCATGGGAACCTGTGTTGTTCCATAGGGGAAGCATATACTCCTTTGATATCCACTGCATGCGTTCATTACTTTACCAAACTGGATTTCAGTTGTTGCAGCATGGCTCGAGCTCTGATTTGGTGTCTTGCGAATTGTTCCACTTGCCCTGGCTTTGCATCGGTGACCTTTGCGCACTCTTCAGCCCAAAGAGAGTCTTGTATGGAGTGTGTCTTGAACAAATCTCTCAAGTTAGTGAATTCATCGGGGGTGTTGAATTCAGTGAGATCGACATCTTTCGTTACTTTATTAATTTTACCCCGGTGTTTCTGGCACTTGGCCCATTTATTTTTTATTTCTCAGTGTGGGTCTCGGGTCATCTTCGTCCAGTATTCAGTGGATTTATTCATGCGGTCAAGACTACTTTTTCCAACCAGCCGAATGCCATGATTTTCCTTTTCTCGACCCTGCTGGACCACCTCAATGTATTCAAGTCTCTCTACCGCTAGTTGTGCCTTTTCGTGCCACCTTTCCATCTCTTTGCATGTCTCAAGTGCCATGAGAGTATCCTCCTAGAACTCGACTCTGTTCTCGGTTAACAGGTGCCCTTCCTTCTTGAACTCGTTATAAACTCCATTGAACTCTTCCTTCAAATACACGGTGGTCTGTGTAGCTCCTTTATAGTATTTGACAAGATGGCACAGGTGTTCGAGATCCTCCCAGGTGTCGGCTAGTTCCTTTTCATCTCTCCTGGCTCTATCCTGAGCAACATCTGAGAGGGGTTTTCCTACGCTGATCAGTTCGGACGTGTGAGCATCTGCAGTGTTGATTAAGTTATCCTCTGTGGTAACAACGATGGATTGATCCAAAGTGATCCTTCGCCTCTTTGTGGTCCTTTGAACGATAGCCTTCCTCTTTTGATCATAGAAGATCGCATAGATGTCTGCTACTTCGTCTATCGATTCTGGTATCTATTGATCTCCCCATGAGAGGTTGTTTCTCAAGCTACCCACTGTGTATATCTTCTCAGGAGTGGGTTCTTGAATTTCTTCGCTCTGTTTTGTGGATCCGACCTCTACTTGTTGTTCGTTTGGGACTTGAATATTAGGCGTAATGGAGGCATCGGGTAGAGACTCATTGCTCACTTGCACATCGGTTGTAGAACTGCTGATTTTATTTTGTGGAGTTTCACCACTCGGTCTTGCTTCTTCTTCCTGTCTGTCAAAATCTCTTGTGTCGAGGCCACCTTCAGACCCTATTTCCATTTGTAAGGCCTTCTTGTCTTGGACCTCGAGCTTAGGGGAAGTGGTTTCCTCCAGACCGTTTTCCACTTGGACTCGCACCGGGGTGTCGTGAGTGGGTTCCGGACTCTCGTCGTCACTATAAATATGTATAAGAGTGCTCAAGGGACTGGTCACTTGTGTCTCTATCGAGATCCAACTTGTCTCTAGTTGAGTTGTCCCTTCTTCTAAAGGATCGATCAACGATGTTGCGGGTTCAGGGTTGCCTAAGCCATGGGTGTTGTCGGGAACTGTGGACCCAGGATCATTTGACTCCATCGGGATACTATGAACAATAGTTGATGCTTCAGGTTCTATGAAAATATACGGGTCATCCCGCATCCATTTCATTAGCAACTTGGTTTGATGAAGAAAAAACATACCCCTTTCTCGTGTATCTTGATCTTCTGGAAGATTCCTGATTTGCATTGAGGATTCCTGGTGAGTTCCGACAGCTTCAATGTCTTCTTCGGGATCACTTATTTCCTCATCCAATTCATATGCAACTTCTCCTCCCGGGTGTCGGCTAATTTCTTGAACTGCTTTCTCCAGAAATGTTGCCTATTCTTCGTGGCTCATAGCTCTAAACCTGGTTCCTCGAGGATCAGTTCTCCTGGATGACACCATATTCCAATCTTGGTTGTTTTCAGTAAATATTTCATCTTCAAAATGGTCGTGGGCATAGGGCCAACAGAATGATACCTGCGACGTGTGTTGTAGAACCAATCCCTTGGGATAGTGTTTGTGAAATCGGCCAGTTTGGAACCAAAATTCCAATTGACCTAGACCGGTTTGTTTAGCATGCGCGGTATCTTTGACCATGCAGAATCCAATATGAAACCCATATGGTATGAAAGCCCACTTCTTGTATTTTACTAAAGTTGCATTGTATCCTTGCAAGATGGTTTGATAGCAAATTTCCCCTAAGACTAGCTGGTCGGGAACATAAATGGTTAATAAGTGGGGTGCCCCTGTGGCGGTAAAAACCCTGATGTAGGTTTCTCGTTCATCTAAATACCAGTGGCCAATTTTAATTATAACCTTCTTTGCTTCATCTGACAATCTAGGGCATTCTTTCCTGAAGAGAAAGAAGTACGTGTGTGCAATCAACTAATCGCAGATAACAGTATAGGATTTCTTGTACCTGTTTTCCCATAGGATGTTGAAGTATACATGGACTGCGAGCTCCGAAGAGTGCCAATTCAGGTTCATCCCGACGAAAGCGTTCCTGGCATAGATGACGTCGAGTAGATACGAGGCCATGTAGAAGGTGGGGGTATCTCCCTTCTTTAGCAACCGATCCTATTTTATGCAGGTGTTCAACTTCTTGGAGATGATGGCACCCCAACTGAAGCTTGTGCCTGAAATGGCGGTTTTAAATGCTAGAGGCATCCAAGCCTCTAAAAATCTGGAGCAGTCTTTCTCCCCATGTAACCTGCAAGGTATATCCATGAGATATATGTATGTTTCCCTGAGATTGGTTGTTGGATACCAGCCAACAGTCCGGTTTGTGAATTTTTTGTCTTCTCTCCACCAATACGACATGATTTTGCTGGTATCATGCGATGCATAGAAACTCAATACGAAATCAGTGCTCAGCTTTAACTCAAAATTTTTGAGCTTATAGTAACTCTGCACCTCTGATGGCAGGAAGACTCTGACGCATTCGTCATTATCATCATTGATAAAACATTTTTGGGCGTCAGTGTGGTCGATAATCCACTTCAGGAGCTCAATGCAAGGAAAGACTGGAGACCGTCTTGCCACCATGTGCAGATAAGATTTTCGAATGTTGGGGAGGACTTTGTTGTTGAGTTTCCTTGTTTCAGGATCTCTATGCGGGGTATATTCGAGGGGTTATTCTTTCTTGATTTTCTCGAAGACTTCTTCCCAACGAGGAAATGCCATCTTAGCTCCAATGCTTGCCTCCGTATCTCTGAAAGTTGGGGGCTGGAAAAATGGCTCCTTGGTGATTCTCTTAATGGCGAACACTGGCTTGGGAGTGAATTCTAATTGTCTCGCAACTTATGGGGAGGAGCCTTCTCCTACTTATGATTCTTTCAGCTTAAGGGCTCTCGGGGGTTTCCTGGTAGAAGGCTTCTTCAGAGGCATTGTTCCTACAATTTAAAATGTCATTTGAACATGCGTACAAAGAAGCGTTGAGTGCAGACATGTAACAATGAAATGAATGAAAACCATTAGAATATACATACCTTTAATGCTTGCTATGACAATTGATTAATACTCACCGAACTTTGGGCATTTTCTTCCAGGTTGTTGGCTTCACTCTTTTGTTTGTTCTGAATTTCTTGTTGCGCAGAATGGGGCCATGCACAATGACTCGAACGGAATATAACCAGAGAGGTACTACCAGTCATATCAATCAGTTAATATGAGTAATAAATGTAAATTCAAAATAAATTACCCTCAAATTTTTGCAAATAAACCTTAACTAGTTGACGGCGGAGGCACGGGGGAAAATACATTGTATCGGTGGGTTTAACGGATCTTTTTTGATTCGTGCACGAATTAGTAACTAATTTGCGATCTACGAATTAATTACCATCTTTGAATGTGGTGTGCCTGACACATAAGGAGGTAAAACGTCTCGTTGCATCACATCACTCCGGTGTAGGGATCAGGGATCGATTGTTTACTCCTTACCTCTGCGTAGTTTTCATTATTGCACTTTTTCCTGTCGAAACCGAATGGATCGGCCTTTGGCAAAATCCTTCGTGAGGTTGCTCGTGGGAAAGGAACGCTTTCATCGGCCGATGTCGATGAAGGTCGGTACTCGGCTACTTTGACTTTCCAAATGATTTTTACTACCTTTATCTTTTGTCGATGCCGAATTTCTCAAGTGAGTCGGGGAAACTCTAGGTCGTCGATTCGTGCAGACAGTCGACGAAGATGATTGAGTGGTACCCAAAAAATAAAATGTTCATATATTTTTTAGGGTGTGTTGAGTGCTCAACACCGTCTTCCGTGTTACACATTATGCATTCAAATGTTCTGAGCTATACAATTTGGTCGTCGAGGCCTCACGTCTTTTGGGGAAACCTTGTCACCCTATTTTGGATCCTTGCATTGGCGGGTTCACGAAAACTCCAAATCCTATTCATTGTTTCCTATTCTGCCAATCATCGTACTTATTTCTAGATATGCGACACCAAAGGTTTAATACTAAAACGACATCATGCAACAACTGTAAAAATCGTCGTTAATAAGCAAAAGTCTCGACAACCAACCATCCCTATAGAACTTGTCCAGAAACATGCAAAGAAGATATTGTCAGGTAATGAAAAAATTATTACAAATTTCAATGTATTAGCGAAAAGAAATCTCGGCCAGCGTTTATTTTTTCCATACTTGCACAGTTTTTCGATTCCGGGTTCCCGGATTAACGGCCTCAAAATTTCATTTTGAATCTTCCGCGACCTGCAAACAGCACCCGGAGTTTCGCAATATACAATTTTTCTGGAGGAATGTATAAAAACTTTTAATTTTTCTCTTTTCCCCACCTATATTATCCCTTTGTGGTTCTATATTTAGTCGCATCTATATGATCACGACCTCATGGATTCGCAAATTGGAAACTCTTTATCTATATCTTCACACCATGAGCCCGACCGACCATGGTCCCTTTCAATACTTAGCCAATTATCTAATCACCGAGTCCCGAGTTTGCGGTATCAAACACCTATATCCCCTATTCCGTCATATACATCTTGCACCCAAAGAACTTCCATGATCTGCAATTTATGCCTTTACTAGTGAGAATTCACCAGGGGATCAAAAGGATTTGCATTAATAAGCGAACAGTAGATGTTCTTCTACGAGATTGATCCGTATTATTTTCGGCACGAAATGAGATCGGAGATATAATAAATAAATGCACAGAGATATCGCAGATATTCAATAATATAACATAAATGTATCGAAGATGCAACCATAAACACATATATACAGTAATACACGATTTCTATTAATGAAAGAAATGTACAGAGACTGTAAAAATACAGAGTGAAAGACTCGCTAGAATGGTGGCAGATTATCTCTGAGAAGAGATGTGATGGCTACTCGCATTCACAAGAAGATGATTACAATGAGGCTCTGAAGGCATTTTTACAAGAAGCAAGAATTCCCAAAACCCTAGACATCCAAAAACCTAACCCTGAGAGATGAAGTGCCAAAAGTCATGTGGGCCCCGTTTGGGTAAGTGAGTACATCAACTTCCCGGGGTCGTAACTTTTGCATACGATCTTCGTTTTAGGCTTGTGATAGCTCGTTGGAAAGGTATCATCGAGGAGATTCATTTTGGGGGATCAATAATTCCTTTGGCTATCATTGAGAACCTATATCTCGAAAAACATTCATTTGGGCCCTCAAAATGGCCCCGGAAGTTAAAACCTGCTAAAAATAGTAAATTGCCAAAATTGCCAAAAACCCATTTTGAGCCATTTGGAAAAGGTAAGTGGCCACCGTTATCCACCTGGATCAATCCTCCCTCCTTAGGAAGAAATTGGCTCCATTGCGTTGAGTTCCTGGGGGAGAGGGAAAAGCATTTGTTGAATCTGCATCTTGGTGAGTTGCTTGTCTTGTTGGAGACGTCGCGCTGCTTAGTTTGTGGAAATATGTCACGAACCTGTTGTGGTTGAGGCTGATCAACAAGTTGAGATACATGAGAGGACGATGTGCAGAAGGAATCTTTGCACTTTGCTGCAGCCTTGTCGACCTACTTCTGTTGGATAGAAGGTGCTTGGGGAAAGTCTGTAGTGGTTGCACTGTCCTTTTGTTCTCCTTTTGAACAGATTGTGAGGAAGCTTAATTTTGCAATATGAGATACTACCTTGTGGCACTTTTTAGGTGGAACAGTAGTCGGAACTACCTCTGGTATTCTGTAGAGATGACCCCCC
>SNQJ01S0060682.1:108540-147506 GCA_010110895.2 Picea sitchensis | reverse complement strand
GGCTCTTGGTTCCAACACACACACTTGCTCGATCCTTGTATGAAGAAGATCCAATTCCTCTTGATAGACTTTCTAGAGTCTCCAAGATCCTATTCAAGCTAGGTCCTTCACACAATTCCTTCACCAATTCTCCAATTAATATTGCTTAACCTTTTCCATGAGAATCCCATCAATATATAGGAGAGGATGAGATGGTTACTTGGATAAGAATGATCCCATAATATCAGGGAAACTAGTAAAAATATAACCATTCGAATGCCAACCCATTCTGTAGAAGATTCCCTTCTAGAACCATCGAGACTTCATATTTTTTCCAAGCTTGAGAACAAGTTCACACCCTAGATATGTAGCACATTGCGAGAAGTTCGCACTCTAGCTAAAGGCAACCTATGAGAATGGGTCATTCTCACA
The DNA here is from genome assembly GCA_010110895.2 of Picea sitchensis. Taxonomy (NCBI): domain Eukaryota; kingdom Viridiplantae; phylum Streptophyta; class Pinopsida; order Pinales; family Pinaceae; genus Picea; species Picea sitchensis. The sequence goes on along the minus strand of SNQJ01S0060682.1, from coordinate 147,095 downwards.
CCCTAGGATATAAGCAACCTGCGAACTCTCTTCAAAAATATGTTTTCTGGGAAGAGATGAATGTCACTTTTCTCAGGAGGAAGTTTTTATTAGGAGCCTGAGTACACCATCATCAATACACCATCAAGATGACCAAAATCATGGGTAACACCTTTGTTATCTTGGAAAACCCAAAGCTGGAACCAATGTATGGGATGGATGAGAGGGAAAAAAGATGAAAAGTGGTAAGTATGGTGGGAATCGACAATGGCCTTTCATGAATCCACCCAGTGGAAAATCAAACCCTATGGGAACCAACTTTCTAGGGCATCATATCATTCATTCCAGGTGTGGACAAGTGGAAAGCCATAAGGTCCAAGCACAAGTTAGAAGAAAAAAGAATTAATGCATATATTCAAATTTTTTGAGAATCAGAGTGACACATACCATGATACTTGAACTCATTACCTCATGGAGGAAGACCCACTATTGTTGAAGGACCAGGCCGATGGGATTGATGTTGCTGCTACTGACAAGGTGGAGGCATTGAAGAAGAAATATGGGCCCTCCAGGGCCAGCCTCAAGTCAGTATGCCTCTCGGTACTTGTTGGGACAGGGGCAAACCTAGGGTTAAACGCTACAAAAATGCACCAACAAAACCCTAACTACCGACCCTTTCGGCAACACCTACGAAGCAGATGAAGTCTCACCCGAGGTAGAGGAAGGGGTGGTTGCAGGACTCTAGTGTTTGCAACCTTAGCTGGGACATAGATATGTGATTATAACACTTACCAGAGAACTTAGCAGTTAACATTCATCAATATCCAACCTTATCTTACTGCGTAGTTAAACCCTAATTATAAAGCATTGCAGTATTCAACAAGATCTACTACATTAAAGAACTAAGCACATCCACATAGGCCAAATCTAGTATTCATCCATACTGTTAAGCACATAGAAATAACATATCTATATACCATTCATATATATCAAATCACTAAGAAAGTAAACATATAAACACATCAATACATCGCACAAAGAAGAGCAACACAACATGTATGTGGTTCACCCCCACCCTGGGGCTACGTCCACCAACTCTTCGTCTTCCTTATTAGCTTCTTCAATCAAGCTTCTTACAGGAACCAGGCATCATAAACCTACTATGCATAGGACATAAGATCTGTGTGCACTCCACCATATCATCCTTCCCCGAGTAGTTCTAGCCACCGAGCCTTAACCAGTCTGTGCACAAAGCACTTACAATCGTTACTTGCACTTAGCACAACTTACAACTCTTCGATCACATAGATCAAGATTTTTCACTTAGCACACTGGATTCTTCTTACATCACCTATCTACTTATTTATACTTTACAAAAGTGGGCCTAAGCATGGGTAAACCCATGGGCCGACATTCCCATACTCGTTACATAAGCCCAAAACCCAAAAAGGGCCCTAAACGGGGTCGAGATCCAGTGATATCCTCTTCGTCTTATGCTTTTCCTTAGACATCCTGTCGAAGTCCCAAAAATAGGTCTAACATGACCAAGAATCCTCAAAACTTGGTCAAGGGCCAACAAGTCCCCAACACTCACCTGTGACTCGTCCCGAGTCACTCTGATCTGGGTAGTTCTGCTTCAAAATCCTCAATATTAGCTCAAGATAATTCAAATTGTTGTTATGCCATGGCCTCTTGTTCAATGAACTCTTGGATGAATGCTTCATTGACAGGTCCCTCTAGGCGTTGTTCAACTACAGTGACGACTTTCTCCAGTTCTACTCCTCGGCCTTCAATCTCTGTGAACAACTGGTAAGCCTCATCTTATATGGGTTGGAGTCTCTGAGTCACTTTCATGACCTTTCTTTGAATGGTATGGATTTGTTGTTGGGCAGTGCATTTCTCTTGGGATCACTTCATTCTTTCAACAGATGACAGGGGCTTCAACTATGCCTGTATTGTTTCTACTTGATACTTCACCTCTTGGAGTTGTAACTCCAGTTCCTTCAGTTATGGATTCTCAGTGAGTTGCTCATAGGTCTAGGAACTGTGATCATTGAGTTTCTTGCATTCCATGGCAAGGGCCTTTATTCTCTCAACTTCACTCTGGGTAGTTTCTTATCTTTGATCCCTTACATCTTGCGGAGTTTCAGGCACTATGTGGACCTCTAAGTATTTTATTCTTTGTTGTAGTTGTTGGATAGATTCTACGAGCTTCTCTACTTGATGCGTGACTCAGTATTTTGCCTATGGTTCTAAGCCTGTCACAGAGTGAAGTGCTCTGTTGACTGCTTCTTTCACTTCAAGTTGCTCTGCAAGAAACTGTTCTTTTTCTTGCTGAATCTGTTCTTTATCCTCTTCAAACTTCATCTGGAGAGAAACCTTCTCCTGCTCTATAATTCGACGTTGTTCTATGAGTACTCTTTGCACTTGATTCAAGGCCTGGGTGGCTTATTCTATTTCTTATTGTGCGCAACGAAGGCGAGCTTCGGTCACATCGGCTAATCGACGAAGTTGGGCTGGCTCATATCCCAACTCTGGTTCTCCCTATGGCAGGGGCACAATGGACACTATACAACTGGATTGAACGACCTGCTGTACCCCTCAGAGTTTGACCTCAATTTTGTTGTACATTTCCTCCTTCTTGGATTCTTGTTTCTCCACAATTTCCTGTGATGCATCGTTTAGAGCTGCTATGATGAAGTCAAAATCATCGATAGTTAGTATAGTTTGCATCTTAGTCAAGGTGGCTCTGGATTTCTTCCGTGAAGAGGGTTTCTTGGGAGAAACCTTCCTTTTCTTCAAGGAATCGGCCTCATATCTAGATGGTGTTACTTCACCTTTATTTTTCTCATCTTCCTTGCCATTTATTTCTTCCACATCATCATCACCCCCTTGGTCAGGTGATATTGAGGCATTCTTCTTTGAGGCACTACTTAAGTCTTGGACCTCTTCGGTCTTCTTCCTTTTGCTGGGTTTGGGTGTATCAAGTTATTTTTGCATGGTCTCTAGGTTGTCAGGGCCAGACATCTTTGTAGGGCCTATAGGGATAAGGAGGTCTGTCGACCAGTCCTTAGTGATCTCCTCAAGGTCCTCTTCTATGAGCTTGTAGTACGACTGAAGCTACTCCTTATGTTCATATGCTCACACTGTGATATAGATGAAGTGTCGATATGCACAGAACTTCATCAAGGGTCGAAACCTCTGTAGGGTGTTCGAAGTCATGTGCGGTTCAACTTCGATGGATCTCTTCAATTGGAGGTAATATGTATGAAAAAATGCATTCGACTGCCACTTCTTACTCATGTCGCTCGAGTACCAGAGCGTGGTGAACTTCACAACAAGAGACTTGAATGGATCGATGTATGGGAAGGTCACACCTTCCGACATTTCCCAAGAAACACACACAATGAGGATCAGGAGCCAACTAAAATGGAATTCATAGCCCTGATCCTGTGCTTCGCAACAGTCTAATTCCAGTTGATTAACTAGGTACTTTCACACACCCACTATGAAAAAATATTTTTTTCTCCCTTTTCTCGAGGGACAAAATCCCCGAATGCCTAAAATGGCCTAGCGCAGGCTATCTCTTCTCTTATCCTCTTCCATGTGATCGATGTTTATGACCACATGCCTTACCAAAAGGTGCTTTTGGCTTTCACGTTTTAGGATTCCTTTGTGCGAGCTCTCCCCGGCTCCCTGTCCTTTGAAACATCGAAACCCGAAATGGGGTTAACGAGCTCTTTGGATCCCCTTTTTCCCACACCATGCAACCACCTCCATGACCACGCGCTAACATCAAATGGAACTTCCGAAATCAGCTTTCAGGGTTCCTGTTGCAAGGAACCCTTGTTCCTTCAATTCCCGAAACCCGAAACAGGGCTAAGATTCTTGGCTCCCTCCCTTAATCCTTCTCCATGTGACCCTGTCCTGTGGCCTAGGGATTACTCCTCCGAGTACTTTGGGTTTCATGATTCAGAGAATCATGATGCAGTGTGTCTGCCTTTCCCTTTCAAATCCCCAAAACCTGTAAGCTCGATACCATTATGATCTACGGTCCAGATATTCAACTTGTTCAATGGCCCGGATTAAATCCCGACATTCTACCTTTCGGGATTCTGGTGGGGTCTTCACTCCTATTACCCTGATGACCAAAACCCCGGTGGCCTCTGGATATCTACCACACATTCTCCAAATTGGACTATCCTCATTGATCTAGATCCGACAGTCCAGATCTGTCACGACCCGTCGGTCGCGATTCGTTGTCAGCGATTCCCAGTCAAGATTCTAGGGAAGTCTTCTCCTATGATTTCCTGGTGCAGAAATTTCGACCAACAACCATGTTTCCCCTCTAATGGATGACTGCAACCTTTAGACACAATCAACAATTGTGATCATTTCGGAATGATCAATGGTCGCGATTAGATCTCGACTTTCTCCTTTTTGACAAATTGGGAGAGTCTTCACTCTCATTCCCCCAGTGCCAAATCCTCGATGGATGTGGATCTCTGAAACATGTCCTCTGGTATGGATAATCTCTATTCTTTCAGGAGTTTGATGAGTCCCCTCTCTCCTACATGCACAAGGTTAAACCTCGTGTTCCTTTTTTGGATCCGATGGCTATCGATCCTCTGTGCTCGATCTGACAGTTTAGATCTATTCTCCGATGCACTCTTCTCTGGTTGTCTAGACGTAGGTTCCAATGGTCCAGATTTAATTCCAGTGTTCCCCCTTTTCGGTACATTGGCGAAGTCTTCACCTCTCAACTCCATATTCCAAATCCATGAAATGGTTTGGGTGTTATATCAAAGAACCTAATTTAACCGTGATCCAACGGCTCAGATTTCCTCTTTACGAAATTGATGTTTCTCACATCGGGGTTTCGAAATGCAAGGAATTCATTCCTCTTGGTTCACTAAATCCAGCCAAGCCAGATCTTTCCTCAACCAATGGTCTCTCCTCAACCTATGGTTGCGATTAGATCGCAACTTCACCTGTTGCGAGCTCTCGCTGCTCCCTCCGTGGACTCTCTTCAGTAGCAAGTCAGTGAAATGTTGAGATCTCACCATGTGTGCTCCTTAATGGACGACTCAGATTCAAACCAGCATCCCAGCTCATCAGGGATTTGGGACCCAAGGCATAACCTTGTTCTCCCAACTCACGATCCCTGATCTCTCGAAATGAACCAACAGTTTAGATATAACTTAGATCTACGACCCTAGTTCCATCGCTACTTGCAAGGAATGAGGGGGTCAAGGAATTATAGCCTATGCTTCTCCTATAGATTCGTTGGTCCTGACGGGTCTGGGATACTCTTGAAAGGATCTTGTCCATTCGTCTAGCAAATGAAAGGGTACTCTCTTTTGGTATTTGAAACTCGTTATCCTTCCTGAGCTTCGTCGGCTATGAAGGACTTGAGAGCTTTGTGCTCTTTCTCCCAGACTTGACTCTTAGAAGAGTCTTCCACACACCCTTTTGCTCATTCATCAAGTCTAGGACTTAAATGGGTCTCGGTCTCTACTAGCCTCGCAGAGCGTCTGTGCGTATCTGCACTACCTAAGGTCGACGAACTCACACTTCGCGACTCTAGCATAAGACACTACAGATCTCAAGAAATTATGAGAACAAGTCATGTCTGAACCATATAATTTCCTACTTGCCTAATTATACTACCAAGTAGAAATAGAAGGGAAACAGTATATCCCTTAAGCATTCATTCACATTCCTGAAAGTATATATAGTATAACCAATTCATACACAGTTACAACTAAATTACATAGGGTAGGAGATCGCTTATCTATTACAGGTTGTCGCCAACCAACTGACTGTGGGTGTTCATCCTTCCACCCTACCATAGGCTCAGAGGCATTCATTCTTAACACTCTGTCCACCCCCGTGCCAAGCCGTGATATCACCATGGAGCTCTCGCACTTCTCAAGGATTCTCTCTCTATTTTCAGCTTCTGTTAGGGTTTTGTTCTTTGCAATTCTGTGAGATTTCTCTTTGTTATGGCCTCAGCGAGGTTCATAAAATGCTCACCCCAACATCAGACTCATAACCTTCTAATCATGCTCTCTAGGAGAACTCTGTGCATCCCCCTTATGAGCTTGCACTCACATATGATCTCTCCTCTCCCATGTGTATCTCTCTTACTTTGGAAGGTTTGCCGACCTAGCCTGCTCCTTCTGTCAGAAGGAAGCTCAGGTATGCAGGTCCCTGCAGTACTTCGGGCTAACAACCCATGTTTCCATTCATGGGTGTGGTTGATTTTTCAACCACCAATCCTTTCTTTATTAACCGATTTCTCTCCTCTGGTTATATCATGGCCAGTACTTTCAAGGATTCACCCCCACAGTTAGTTATTGGCAACTCAAACAATAATACATTTACATTATCTTCATGCATTAACATGGTAATTCCTATTTTATGATTAATTACAATTTGGGGGAAACATGGTGTTACAATTCCCCCCCCCTTAAAGGAACATCGTCCTCCGTGTTCTTTTTAAAAAACACCTGTCATGCCTTTCTCATTCAACCACTTTAGAAGTCTTAACCTTCATGCTCGGTCAGATCCTCTTTTCGGATCTTAGTCTTCGTTACCTGCCTTCAATAATTTTTGGACAATAATCACATTAATCACAATTTTTATGTGAAAACATCTTAATGTTGTTCCAAATTCAAGAGGAAAATTTTCATAATCTAGCACAATACTTATCTGTGTAGTTTGTGGATTTGTATCGACATGGTTGTTTTGTCATCCATGCTCATCACTTTCCTTGACGTACCCATTGGGTGCATGATTCCAATTCAATAGTTCATAAGATCTATCATAGTTTCATCTTCCTTGCAGTCACTCGCCCTCCAAGCCTAGGCTCAGGGATCCCCTTCTCTGTTATACAGTCCCTCAGGCGATCCATCTTGCCTTGCCAAGGTTTTCTTGCACAAGAAGAACTACCCACCATGTGCATGATCCCAATAGTTTACAAGAACTATTAAGGTCCCCTCTTCCTTGCAGTCACTCACCCTCCAGGCCCAGGCTTAGGCATCCCCTTCATTGCTATACAGTTCCTTGGGCGATCCATCTTGCCTTGCCAAGGTTTTCTCGCACAAGAATAATTTTAGAGACTCTATCAAGTCTTACAATTGAGGCGTCCCTCAAAATTTTTCTATCAAGGCATACCTCTGGCTTGTTTTACCTCAACACAATGTATTTACAGTGATCATGACTTATCATGGGGTTCTCATGGTTCAATAGTATCCATGCTCATCGTCTTCAACTTTGATAGCCTTCATTTATCCCTTCTGGACAAATCTTTTCTTCTCACCTATATCATAGGTACACAAGATTCGTGAGACATCATTATAAATTCTAACTTTAAGAATTTTATTGAAAATCTGTCACCTACAGATTTCCCATTCCACAATTTGTTTTCATATTTTTTTTGCACAGGAACTGGATTCATAATTATGGGACCTTCCTTCCCATAACATTTTATCTTAGTAGGAAATCAGTCTTCCTTATGGGCTTACAACATTTCCATATCCAAGACTCTTTACACATTCCTTGATTGTCAATTCATTCATGACATATCAATTCATGAATTCTTCCAAGGGTTACAAATAGTGTTTACTACCAGAGGTTCATACCTCCATCATTCAGGTTCTCCTTCCTGAGTCATACCTTACTTGGATATCCAAGGCATACAATTTCCTTTCAAGTTTATGTATAACACTAAGACAATAACATATTTTAGAAGGTGTTCTAACCAAATCCCTTCATACCTTGTGCCACATACGCACAAATATCTTTATACCAGTTATTGGCTACTAACACTCTCTTTCTATTCTCCACCTCATCAATAGTGCTTTAGTGGGATTGTCACAGTCCTGTCAACAATATTTCGACCGAAGCCTTCCCATGGTCACCCTCTGCTTGAGGTTGTTCATTATTGGCAACTGTCTTTCTCAACAGTTCCAATATTATTTCTTTATACATATGACATACACCATGAGCACATTAGTCGTCAGGTAATTTAAAATGCAAGTACCATAGCATTTAAATTAATAAAATATTTTCAGACATGTCCTAGCATATCTGTATGCACTTCATCACATTATCATTAATGTTTCCACAAGTGCAACATAACAGTTCTCAATCATTTTCACAGTATTACAACCATCATTACTACGGTGTCAAAACATTTTCGTTCATCAACATATTAGCTTTCTCATCCCATAGAAAAACATAATACACAACAAGAAAAGAATTGAGGGATCTCCCCTTCTTCAAATTACTTCTACATCGCCTGGGACTTTTCATCCCAAATGAGTTATCTCTAAGGTCTCACTACCTTTTCTTAATCATGGCCTCAACCAAGATTAAGCAGTTAAACATACTCATTTATTCACTTAATCATACTCAGGGGGTTTACTTGCCCTTTAGCAACTATACCGGTTTCCATGACTATTCTTTTAATTTTACGACTCAGTTAAACAATTTAGGGTTCTTAGGGTGAGGGAAGTGTTCCTCCTTTTACTTATGCAATCTACTTCTTACTGTGGTCTTCCTGCTCTTTTCCTGAGCAACCCTAGGTTAGAATCATCCTAACGCTTAGGATACATCAACATGCTTTAATAGCAAAAAGATTTTTCCCATAATGATTCATGAACATGTGCATCATGCACACTTCCATTCAGTTATCAGAATGGTCCTTATTCAGTTGTTAGTCTTCTATTAATTACATGATACTTTAAAAATGTAATCCAAGATTCTTATATATAGACAGGATTTGCAGCCCATTGTCCAACCTTCAACAATTATTAGGATTTGGACTATGTTCCTCTGACAGAGTCCTTATACAGTTCCTCCACCGGGAACTCCATCGGTATGCAACTTCCTTGTTGCATATCCTTAACTATATGTGATGGCCTCAAGCTCGAATTAGCTTCAGCTTGTTAATAAGCATTCTTTAAGGGGCATAGACATAAATTTCTGACATGCATTCCAGATTATGCATCCACACATATTCTAGTTTTTATAACTTACATCCATGATGTACTTAGTTATACTCATAATCCAAAGCCTGTGTGCAGTTGCCATAGGTATATTTCATAGCCTACATACATCTCTATTTTAAAATTAGTCAACTCATGATTGTTTATAATCATTCTCATGTGATCCTCATAGGCATAAACATTTGCCTCTTATCATGACAACATAGCATCCTTGCTCGTTTACTCTTTCATTTATTTTTACCGGCTTTTTCTAGGGAGATGGAGTACATTCCCCTTAAGCTATCATTCAAGACAAAACTTTCATGACTCTTCAGAATGGATTTAACCATGCATCCATGGTATTCATTCAATCTTGGCAAGTGCAATGCTTACCTCGCGTTTCACTCATCAGGGCAATCATATTGGGCCTATAGTATACTTATACTCTTACATCATACGTGTGCATTACTTGCACGCTTAATATCATTCATACCTTATTGGTATTAAAATCAGGCTTCCTATTATGAAGCTTCACAATGCATTAAACTCATGCATATTCATCATACTAGCTCACGCCTTCTCCTCACGCGACCACCGACGGTGACCACGATTTGAACTAAAAGGCGCTTCACATTTCGCAATTTCGAGATTCCTATTGCAAGGAACTCTAGTTCCTTGATTCGAAATATGAAAACCCAAAATACTGAGGCTAAGGTTTTCTCGGCTCTTTTATCCACATGACCCTTCACTCGGAACCTGGGGTCAACTCCTAGACACGTGTCGGGATCCTGTGTTTTGGCGAATCCGTAGACAATGCTCCACCGTTTCCCCAAACTTCTGATCCACGAGGGTCCAACAACCTAGATCCCATGGTCCAAATCTCTCTGCCAATCAATGGTCCTGATCAAATCTCGACTTTCCACCTTTCGGGATTCTGGTGGAGTCTTCACCTCCTAACTCCCGATTTCGAATCCCCGAAATGTGTATGCATCAGATCAACGATCCATCGCCTGTCTTGATCCAATGGATCAGGTTGGATTTTAGGATTTTGTGACATGTGAGTTCTCAAAATGCTTCCCGTTGACTTCTAAACCTCCAACTCCCGAATATCTGATTACATTGGATCTATAGTTCAGGTCATCCGCTAACCAATGACCCTGATTGAATCGATGATTTACCTTGCACGACTTTGGGAAAGTCTTCACTTCTATTTTCCCAATAGATGAAACCTCGAAGATCTAGATCAATGACTCTCATTGATTCCAATATAATGGATACCATCCCTCTTGATCTTGTGAGTGATGAGAGGTTATCATCCTTATCTTCTCTGCTGATCTACTAGATCTAATAGTTCACGGAATTTCGGTATTCCTCCCTCCGAGAATTCCACCGTCCGTTCATATTTTTCAATGACTTCTAGCCACGAACTTGGCATCAACTCTTCTGGAATCAATCTCTGCGTTCAACCTCCGTAGCTTTCAAATTTTAACACAAGCTTGTTTCTATACGCACTCCTTTCGCTCTATATGCACACTCGGCATACAAAATTTTTGCGCTATCTTCAACTATTCACATTCGAGCTTTATTATCACTATTAATTAGCATATCCCTACTCTGATAAGAGTAGTTACCATTTTAACAAAGGGGTTAAAGAAATTCCTCTGCTGAAATTCAACAAGAATTCCCAAAATCACAGGTTCAATCTGCAGTCCTTCTCCTCAAGGTGTAAATGCAAATAAAAATATCTCCTTATGTGACTCGTACATGAGCCCAAGCAGGCCAAGTGTTGCAACCATGCTCTGATACCATTTTTTCACACACCCACTATGATAAAATAAAATTTTCGTCCTTTTCTTAAGGGATAGAATCCCCGAATGCCTACGGGGTCCTAGCACAGGCTAGCTCTTCCCTTATCCTCCTCCATGTGATTGATGGTTATGACCACATGCCTTACCAAAAGGCACTTCCATATTTTGTGTTTCAGGATTCCTTTGTGCGAGCTCTCTTCGACTCCCTGTCCTTTGAAATACCGAAACCCGAAATGGGGTTAACGAGCTCTTTGGCTCCCCTTTTTCCTACTCCATGTGACCACCTCTGTGACCACATGCTAACATACAATGGCACTTCCAGAACTCATCTTGTTGGGTTCCTGTTGCAAGGAATCCTTATTCCTTCAATTCCTGAAACTCGAAACAGGGCTAAGATTCTTGTCTCCCTCCCTTAAGCCTTCTCCATGTGACCCTGTCATGTGGCCTAGGGCTTACTCCTCTGAGTACTTTGGGTTTCATGATTTGGAGAATCACGATACAGTGTGTCTTCCTTTCCCTTTCAAATCCCCAAAACCCGTAAGCCCGATACCATTTGGATCTACGGCCCAGATCTTCAACTTGTTCAACGGCCCGGATTAAATCTTGGCATTCTACCTTTCGGGATTCTGGCAGGGTCTTCACTACTATTACCTCGATGACCAAAAACCCGATGGCCTCTGGATATCTACCACGCATTCTCCAAATTGGACGGTCCTCATTGATCTAGATCCGATGATCCAGATCTATCACGACCTGACGGTCACGATTTGTTGTCAGTGATTCCCGATCAAGAGTCTAGGTAAGTCTTCTCCTGTGATTTCCCGGTGCTGAAACACCGAACGACAACTACATGTCCCCTCCAATGGAAGGGTGCGACCTTTAGCCATGATCAACAGTGGTGATCTTTTTGGGATGATCAACGGCCGTGATCAGATCCCAACTTTCTCCTTTTCGGCAAATTGGGAGAGTATTCACTCTCATTCCCCCGGTGCCAAATCCCTGATGGATGTGGATATCTGACACACGTCCTCTGGGATGGACGATCCCAATGATTTAAGGACTTTGATGAGTCCCCTCTCCCCTGCATGCACAAGGTTAAACCTCGTGTACCTTTTCTGGATCCGATGACTATCGGTCCTCTGCACTCGATCTGATGGTTCAGATCTATTCTTCGACGCACTCTTCTCTATCTATTTGGATGTAGGTTCCAATGGTCCAGATTTAATTCCAGCATTCCCCCTTTTCAGGACTTTGGCAAAGTCGTCACCTCTCAACTCTTGATTCCAAATCCACGAAATGGTTTGGGTGTCAAATCAACGGCCCTGATTTAACCGTGATCCAACAACTCATATTTACTCTTTATGAAATCGATGTTTTTCTCACACCGGGGTTTTGAAATGCAAGGACTTCAGTCCTCTTGGTTCATGAAATCCGGCCAAGCCAAATCTTTCCTCAACCAATGGTCTCTCCTAAGCCTACGGTTGCAATTAGATCGCAACTTCACCTATCACGAGCTCTCGTTGCTCCCTCTGTGGACTTTCTTGAGTAGCGAGTCAGCGAAATGCCGAGATCTTGCCATGTGTACTCCTTAATGGATGACTCATATTCAAACCAACATCCCAACTCATCAGGGATTTGGGACCCAAGGCATAAACTTGTTCTCCCAACTCGCGATCCACGATCTCTCGAAATGAACCAACGGTTTAGATATAACTTAGATCTATGGCCCTAGTTCCATCTCTACTTGCAAGGACTGAGGGGTTTGAGGCATTATAGCCTATTCTTCTCCTCTAGATTTGTTGGTCCTGACGGGCCTGGGATACTCCCGAAAGGATCTCGTCTGTTCGTCTAGCAAACGCAAGGGTACTCTCTTTCGGTATTTGAAACTCGCTATCCTTCCCGAGCTTCGTCGGCTATGAAGGACTTGAGAGCTTTGTGCTCTTTCTCCTGGACTCAAATTTTAGAAGAGTCTTCCACGCACCCTTGTGCTCATTCATCAAGTCTAGGAATTAAATGGGTCTTGGTCTCTGCTAGCCTCACAGAGCGCCTATGTGTATCTGCACTACCTAAGGTCGACGAACTCACAGTTCATGACTCTAGCTTAAGACACTACAGAGCTAGAGAAATTATGAGAACAAGTCATGTCCGAACCATATAATTTCCTACTTGCCTAATTATACTACCAAGCAGAAATAAAAGGGATATAGTATATCCCTTAAGCATTCATTCACATTCCTGAAAGGATATAAAGTATAACCAATTCATAGGGTAGGAGATATCTTATCTATTACAGGTTGTCGCCAACCAAATGAATGTGGGTGTTCATCCTTCCACCCTACCATAGGCTCAGAGGCATTCATTATTAGCACTTTGGCCACCCTCGTGCCAAGCCATGATATCACTAGGGAGCTCTCGCAGTTCTCAAGGATTCTCTCTCTGTTTTTAGCTTCTGTTGGGGTTCTGTTCTCTGTAGTTCTCAGAGATTTCTCTTTGTTATGGCCTCGACGAGGTTCATCAGATGCTCACCCCAGCATCAGAATCACAACCTTCTAATCATGCTCTCCAGGAGAGCTCCATGCATCCCCCTTACGAGCTTGCACTCCCATCTAATGTCTCCTCTCCTGTGTGTATCTCTCTTACCTTGGAAGGTTTTCCGACCTATTCTGTTCCTTTTGTGAGAAGGAAGCTCAGGTCTGCAGGTCCCTGCGGTACTTCGGGCTAACAACCCATGTTTCCATTCATGGGGGTGGTTGATTGTTCAACCACTAGTCCTTTCCTTATTAACTAATTTCTCTCCTCTAGTGATATCATGACCAGTACTTTCAAGGCTTCACCTCGACAGTCAGTTATTGGCAACTCAAACAATAATACATTTACATTGTCTTCATGTATTAGCATAGTAATTCCTATTTTATGATTAATTACAATTTGGGGGAAATAGGGTGTTACAAGTACTTTGCCCAGTTCATTTGTAGACCTTACACGCACTTCCTTGCAAGGTCAATGACAAATCCTGTGACCTGCATGGGTTGGTTCTTCCTTACTAGATTTCGTACGATTAATTGGCATGTTAGGCGCACTGCAGTCTACACCATTCTGGATGAAAGTTACCTTGTAGCCTCACGTCCCCTTCTCAACATCGTCGTATGTATCCTTGATCTTCTATGATAGTGCACGATCTATGGCTTTTCCTGGATAGAAGTCCCATGGATCAGGTCCTTTCATACTCAATCTTGTGATCCTATGGATCAACATCGGATCGACTGTGATACAACGGTCTAGCCATAAGTAGCCGCCATGGTAAACATGAAAGTAGTAGCTTGACACAGGCGTTAACTTCTTGGTGCCTTCTGAAGTGTGGGATATTCATTACATTTAACAAGGTGGATTGCACGAGGTTCATCGTCCACAGATGGGGGATTATCTTCGAATTATTCCCCTTCATATTGGTCAATTATTTGTATGGGGCGAGCATGCTATGGTTCTTGCGATCTCCAAGGTTGAAATTGTTGAACTTCAACGTTGTGATCGTGTCCTGATGTGCTCGAACTACATGTATCCCCTTCGGGAGGTACATAAGTAACCATGGTGTACTCAAAATCTCTTAGCACACTATCATTGCTCACTGCGCCATCTAAAGGTGGGATGTATTCGAGCAATATGGTTGGGATTAGCTTCACATTTTCTAGGTCGTATATGTGCTTGGTTCTCTTTTCTGTGACAAATCGGGATGGTCCGGATTTGCGAGCAGTCAATGGAGAGGCTTTCACTCCTCTCATGAATGATGATTGTATACCTACAGACATGACTCTTTCTATCATTACTCTTTCATTCATGAGGTCGATGATAACTTCTTCGATAATTTTCTCTGCAGCACTGAGCTCATCCGACATGCACGCTCGTGGTTGAATATCTCGGGTTTGAAGAGTAATTTATTAATGCAATGGGATAGATAGTGATAGCACGATGATCACTATGTGAAATAAACTACCTAAGGTCGACGAACTCACAGTTCGAGACTCTATCTTAAGACACTACAAAGCTATAGAAATTACAAGAACAAGTCATGTCCGAACCATATAATTTCCTACTTGCCTAATTATATTACCAAGCAGAAATATAAGGGATATAGTATATCCCTTAAGAATTCATTCACATTCCTGAAAGCATATAAAGTATAACCAATTCATAGGGTAGGATATAGCTTATCTATTACAGGTTGTCGCCAACCAATTGACTGTGGGTGTTCATCCTTCCACCCTAACATAGGCTCAAAGGCATTCATTCTTAGCACTCTGGCCACCCCCGTGCCAAGCCATGATATCACTAGGGAGCTCTCGCAGTTCTCAAGGATTCTATCTCTATTTTCAGATTCTGTTAGGGTTCTGTTCTCTGCAATTCTCATAGATTTCTCTTTGTTATGGCCTCGACGAGGTTCATCAGATGCTCACCCCAGCATCAGAATCACAACCTTCTAATCATGATCTCCAGGAGAGCTCCGCGCATCCCCCTTACGAGATTGTGCTCCCGTATGATGTCTCCTCTCCTGTGTGTATCTCTCTTACCTTGGAAGGTTTGCCGACCTATCCTATTCCTTCTGTCAGAAGGAAGCTCAGGTCTGCAGGTCCCTGCGGTACTTCGGGCTAACAACCCATGTTTCCATTCATGGGGGTGGTTGATTGTTCAACCACCAGTCCTTTCCTTATTAACTAATTTCTCTCCTCTAGTGATATCATGACCAGTACTTTCAAGGATTCACCTCGACAGTCAGTTATTGGCAACTCAAACAATAATACATTTACATTGTCTTCATGCATTAGCATGGTAATTCCTATTTTATGATTAATTACAATTTGGGGGAAATAGGGTGTTACAAGTACTTTGCCTAGTTCATCTGTAGACCTTACACACACTTCCCTGCAAGTTCAACGACAAATCCTGTGACCTGCATGGGTTGGTTCTTCCTTACTAGATTTCCTACGATTAATTGGCATGCTAGGTGCACTGCGCCATTCTGGATGGAAGTTACCTTGTAGCCTCACGTCCACTTCTCAACATCGTCATATGTATCCTTGATCTTCTGTGATAGTGCACGATCTGTGGCTTTTCCTGGATAGAAGTCTCGTGGATCAAGTCCTTTCATACTCAATCCTGTGATCCTATGAATCAACATCGGATCGACTGTGATACAACGGTCTAGCCATAAGTAGCCGCCATGGTAAACATGAAAGTAGTAGCTTGAAGCAAACGTTAACTTCCTGGTGCCTTCTGAAGTGTGGGATATTCATTACATTTAACAAGGTGGACTGCGCGAGGTTCATCGTCCATGGATGGGGGATTATCTTCAAATTCTTCCCCTTCATATTGGTCAATTATTTGTACGGGGCGAGCATGCTATGGTTCTTGCGATCTCCAAGGTTGAAGTTGTTGAACTTCAACGCTGTGATCTTGTCCTGCTGTGCTCGAACTACGTGTATCCCCTTCGGGAGGTTCATAAGTAACCATGGTGTACTCAAAATATCTTAGCACACTATCATGACTCACCGTTCCATCCAGAGGCGGGATGTAGTCGAGCAATATGGTCGGGATTACCTTCACATTTTCTAGGTCGTATATGTGCTTGGTTCTCTTTTCTGTGACGAATCGGGATGGTCTGAATTTGTGAGTAGTCAATGGAGAGGCTTTCACTCCTCTCATGAATGATGCTTGTATACCTGCAGACATGACTCTTTCTGGCATTACTCTTTCATTCATGAGGTTGATGATAACTTCTTCAATAATTTTCTCTGCAACACTGAGCTCATCCGACATGCACGCTCGTGGTTGAATATATCGGGTTTGAAGAGTAATTTCTTAATGCAATGGGATAGATGGTGATAGCACAATGATCACTATGTGAAATAAACTAATCTGCGGGCTCAAATTCACGGTTAGCAAAAGTGTTCTCGGTGCAAGGTTTGATGAAATAAATAGATAATGAGGCAACGAATCTCTCCAACAAGCGAGAAGCCTCCATTAACTCAGTTTTGTCTGTTATGGCATGGTCCCAACGGTCTGATGGCGAGTTGTTTGAACATAAATTCCTTTCTACCCATTCGGGGCATCGGTCTAATGGTTATACTATCCCCAACGACTATATTGCTTCGCCATGGTGAAGTGCCATGTGACGATGCTGTTATATCTCAGTGAAGTTCCAATTTTGCAAATATTCCTTCTACGAAGTTCCCTCTGGAACCTTCTGTAACTTTTCAATCTTAGTTCTCTTCTTAATTATTTTTCTATCCTTCTTTCCAGTGAGCTTTGTCTCAGTATTCCTTTTTCCATTCTGATTCTTATCTCCTCTTGGCATAGTAACTTCGTGTTGTTGAGATTCTTTCCTAGGATTCAAGGGTAATACTTCTTCTCTATCTGGGGTAGGTATTTCAATCTTCTGCGAGTCTTCTTTTGCTCTTGCAACTTCGACATCCAACTCTCTGGTGTTAAATAGACTCGATATGTTATCCTATTCTTCAATCAGTTGTGTGATCCTCCTAGTCATGAAATCTTTTAATTATTGCTTCTTCTTCTCTAAGACTTCCTCTTCTTTTCTTTTGGCTTGATCCCTTTCAATCCAAGGTTTTTCTTACCTCTTTTCTTTATATTTGACCTTTCCTCCTGGCACAAGGCTTCATAGATCAAGTATAATGATGTGCACTTAGGGAAATATATCTACGCACAAAGATTTCACAGTTTTAGGTCGGATCTTTGCACAAAGCTTCTTCTTCCTCAGTTCCCAAAAATCACAGTTTTAGGTCATATATTTGCACAAAGCTTCTTCTTCCCCAGTTCCCAACAATCATAGTTTTAGGTCTTGTCAATGGAACCATTTGTTGGGATAGGGGCAGACCCAGGGTTCAATGCTACAATAATGAACCAACAAAACCCTAACTACTGGCCCTTTAGGCAACACCTGCGAAGCAGATGAAGTCTCACCCGAGGTAGAGGTAGGGGTGGTTGCAGGACTCCAGTGTTTGCAACCTTAGCTGGGACACAGATATGTGATTATAACACTTACCATAGCACTTAACAATTAACATTCATCAATATCCAACCTTATCTTACCACGCAGTTAAACCCTAATTACAAAGATTTGCAGTATTCAACCAGATCTACTATATTAAAGCACTAAGCACATCCACATAGGACCGATCTAGTATTCATCCATACTATTAAGCACATAGCAATAACATATCTATCTACCATTCATATATATCAAAGAACTAAGCAAGTAAACATATAAACAAATCAATACATCACACAAAGCAGAGAAACACAACATGTACATGGTTCACCCCCACCCTGGGGCTACGTCCACCAACTCTTTGTCTTCCTTATTATCTTCTTGAATCAAGATTCTTATAGCCACCAAGAATAAAAACCCTACTATGTATAGGACAAGATATTTGCGCACACTCTTCCATATCCTCCTTCCCCGAGTAGGTCTAGGCAACGAGCCTTAACCAGTCTGCACACAAAGCACTTACAATCATTACTTGCACTTAGCACAACTTACAACTCTTCCATCACATAGATCAAGATTTTTCACTTAACACACTGGATTCTTCTTACATCGCCTATATACTTATTTATACATTACAAAATTGGGCCTAAGCATGGGTAAACCCATGGGCCAACATTCCCATACCCGTTACATAAGCCCAAAACCAAAAAAGGGCCTTAAAAGGGGTCGAGATCCCGCGATATCCGCTTCGTATTGCGCTCTGCCTTTGATAGTCTGTCGAAGTCCCAAAAATAGGTCTAACATGACCAAGAATCCTAAAACTTTGGTCAAGGGCCAACAATACTCCATGTCTAGGACCTACAAGCCTCGAGACATAATCTCCTTAGTTATCCCTAGGCTAGGGGATAACACCTGGCTCCAACTCAGGGACATGTGCTCATCGTAGAGCGCATGAGAACCTCAACATCTCCGGCATGACCTGTGACTTGCTTGATCTCAAACAAATATTATTAGTAATCATTTGGGGTGGTGATATCATCCGTGGCTCACATATGGTACAGTAAATGAAAATAAAACAAACATATATACAATGGAAATACAACTAATCTAACATGAAATGCATATGGTATATACAATGTGTTGGAGCCGCCTTTGTTTTTTCTAGCCCGTCTCAAATTTCATGTCTTAATGCTCAAAATCGAAAGATGGTTTTCGTATTTTCCATCTGTGGTTTCAAAATCTCTGAAGTTTTATCACACAAGTAGCGATAATTATTGTACTCTTGAGGCGAGTTCTACTTTTCGTCAAAATTTTCCCCTTTTTGTTCTACCTCGGGATTTCGTAGGTTGGATGCTATAGATCATGTAGTTCACAAGTCCCGAGCAACGAAATGGCAAGATCGCTTTAAAATTTTACCCAGGGCAGTAACGGGAGTAAAATTTTCCTAAATCATGATTAAACATCATCGGGTTTTTGCACCTCGGCGCTCACTAAATCCAAAAGTCTTATTGTCGTAACCTCGATAGACAAAACCACAAAGTCCTTATTTTAGTAACCTGTGTCAAGGTTAAAGGTAAAAGCTAATCCATGGTTAAGTTCTATCGGCAGTTCACCACTCGACGTTTTCTCTTTAAAAAGATACACTGTCTAAGCCCTGACTCGCGAAGTCACGATAAATATATGAACATAATTAATTAAACACTTAATCTGAGTTTATCTTCCCTTTTAATTAAAACGTATTATCGCGATCTCGCGGTTCCGCAGCTCGGCATGCAAACTTCCCGGAAACTTACCTTCGATGCTCCGAGTCGCGATATGGCGAATATAAATAATTACGTAATTAATTAAGTGTCTAATCACAATTTCGTTTTTATTAACCAAAATCAATCATCGCAAATTCGGGGGTTAGAGGTTCAAAGGGTTAAAGCAAAAATTCTCGATACAACGAGTACCGAAAGATTAATTAACTTTGGTAAAACCAGATTAATTAAGCTAAATCAATATCTCCCGTGTTTTGATGCTTGCACAGTTTATGAGGTAGTCTTAATTCTTTCTTACGCCAACTGACATTTTGAACCACCAAAATTTATGGCATTAATTAAAAATAAGGCGAATCGACAAAAAAAGATTGGATTTTTATTGCTAAATTTATTTCTAAACATGATTTGACAGATCTGTTCTAAAAAGTACCAATTTTTAGAATATATAGAGTTGTTATTCGTTATAACAAGTTCATTTCTATATTACACAGAGCACACTTTATCAGCGAACTAACTTCTGTATGTATACATATTTTTATCGCAGAAAAGCTAAAGCAGGATCTCCAGTCATGGCCCCACGAAAAACATCTAAAGTCAGCGTTGAGGTTGCAGGACAGGGTTTGGAGAACGTCGCTAATACTTCACCTCGAAGTGTCGACTTTGTCCCAAACTGGTCGTTCATTTCTGATGTTCTGCAGGCTGAATTAGTGGATTATTCCGATGATTCCAGTGACAATGAAAAAGACGACATAACCACCAAATATAAGATCGTCATTCAATCGGGAATGCATAAAGTAGTGGCCAGACCATGATTGCTCCTCTATTATGATATGGTCTGATGGGCATTAGACCATGTGGACATACCAACCAGAACCATCATGAATGAGAAGAAGGTCACAATCGGGACTTTCAGACCTGAACATCTGCAAGCTATGTACAAGTTTCCCACAACGGCCAACCTTACATATGATGCTGAATTCTTGGAAGAGTTCAAATAGAAGGAATGTGTGCAGTATGAAAAGACCATGTCTATATTAATAAGAGATTGGGTTTTGCACCCTGCGAATTTCAGGATAGACAGTCATGGTATATATTCAATATCTTCCTTGGAACCACAGTTCAAGTATGTAGCTATGATGACATGCAGATTATACGGGAGAGAGGACACCTCACATTTATTTCTTCAATGGGTGCCTCTAATACATCGAGTCACTGAAGGTTGTTCCTTTGACTGGGTGAAAATGTTGTCTGATAGCTTGACCAGTCGGGTTACAGAGTATCGGGCGCAGAAAGAGAGCAGAAAGATTTCCTCATTTTTTATGTCTGCATACATTATGGACGTTGTGTGATTTCTAACACCATTTCCCTTAATGATTTGGAGTTGGACTCCAGTAGAGGACGAGCCCATCCACGTCTACCATTCGAAATTGTGGGAAAACAAAGAGGCAGATTTCGTATATGCAATCTTCAACTGGGTGATGGTATCGCTGCATGTCACTATTTTCAGCAACCCGCCACCCAGAATCTTGGACAGTATAGTGACGAATTTGAGCAGCATAGCTGACTAGTATGTAGAAGCCGAATTCTCATATCTCAGAGTTTTTGGGGCTTCTGTTCCCCCACATGCATTTCCATTATTCATTCCCGACAAGCTGACTTGTCATGAGCTTGCTAGAAAAACAGTAATCAGTGGTATAAGCAAGGAGCTTAAGGGATACTCAAAAAAGGTATGGCCACCTTTTCCTGTTCATTTAAATTCATATTCTTTGTTAGATTTCGGGCATGCTAAAGCTAAGGTAGCAGCCTTGGAAGACCTAAAATTGGTCCTTATTGAATTCAAGAAGCACGATCCACAAAGGGTCGTGAGTAATCATTTGGCCAGTTGTGGACTCAAGAGATTTGAGCACGAAAATTCACCCTCGGATGACATTTTCCGAGGCGCAATATCTTATGTCGAGATTTTAGCTCAGATATAGAGCTTGGCACCTGAAGAGAGGGTCGATGTTCTGAAATTCCAAGAACATCGACACAGTTGTCTTCCCGTAGTATTACGGGGTGAGAATCTGAGTACAGCGGAGATGAAACAAAAAGATGTTGAAGGCTCCAAGGATGCGACTCTCGGTCAAGAAAAACACCAGGACAGGGAAGAGAAAACTAAGAGTTTGAAAGTGGAGATAAAGACTCCCAACCCACCAAATAAGAAGACTCCAGTTACTACTCCGGGACAATCAACGAAGAAAATCGAAGATCCTATCACATCAATTACTCCCTTGCAGTCAACTCAGGGAAATATTGACGCAGGGTGGATCTTGAATGAAGAATTGAGGTCTATAAGGGTGGAAGAGCTCCCTCCAAATGAGTTCTTCTTCGATAAGAAGAGAAAGGCAGTGGTAAAGAGGGAATTCTATCAGGAAGGGGAATCGACAGTTAAGAAATACAAAGTTATGACTGATGGGAAGGACAAGAAGAATGAACAGTTCGCAATGGAAATAGCTGGGACATTAGGGGCATATGCCACAACAAACCAATTTTCAGTCGAGGTTTTGAAAAACCAGATGAAACAAAAAAATCGCCTCATCAAAACCCTAGAAGCCAGACTAGCCACAACAGCGGAGGCTACCAAAGACTAGGCGAGTGTAGGAATAGAGCAAGCTAGGTTGGCCGATAAAAGTGAGATAGCGTTGCTCAAGACTAAGCTCGAACTAGCACAACTGGTGGTTTGGAATGGTCAGATGCAAGCGGGCCAGCAAAAAGATTTGATCGAACAACTACAGGCTAGAGTGGAAATCATCGAAAGTAAAGTGATAAATATCGGGATGTTCCAGTCCCAGACGATGGAGATTCGGAGCAGAGTCTCTGCGGCCCAACGAAATTTACTTTCCAAGGTAGAGTTGATTCGGGACAACTGCTTGCTAGTTAATCAAGTTTTGGAGAATTTAACTGCTAGAGAAAGGGAAGCTGGAGCAACACAGGTCACCTTTCAAGAGGCCGTGATAGCTACAAACAACAAGGATTCGGGAAATACTCTCAGGTTTACCATTTCGGAGCAGACCAGAGGAAACATTTTATTAAAAGAATGGGAACACAACATCTCGGAAGGTAAGCTGCAAGCCAAGAGAGTAACGAAATCCTTAGAAGAGGCTTTTAGTTCTATAGATGCTAATATGCTAGGCATTGATAGCGGAGGTAATGCTGAGGCATTGATTCAAATAAATATGGAAAAAATCTCACTTGATTTAAATGAAAAAGAGGAAAGAGATTCAGTCGAGATCTCACAAGTGACTATGGCAGACATAGTCCAAATAGATAAATGTATGATTAAACCAAGTGTGCAATTATACGTTATCGACATCATNGGCATTGATTCAAATAAATATGGAAAAAATCTCACTTGATTTAAATGAAAAAGAGGAAAGAGATTCAGTCGAGATCTCACAAGTGACTATGGCAGACATAGTCCAAATAGATAAATGTATGATTAAACCAAGTGTGCAATTATGCGCTATCGACATCATAGACAGACAGATGGAAGATAGGTTGCCGCAATTAGCCCGAGATTGTTACTCTTTTGAAGCCAATTGTCAAGCAGAACCATCAAGGTTGATATCTCTGTTGGTTGAAAGATGTGTCACCTGTACCGAGAACGCACGAGGACAAGCTTCTGGCACCAAATAAAGACAAATAAGAAGAAATGGAGTGATTTCTCTCCTCCCTATCATAACTGAAAATTTTGCAACGATTGAGATTCCATCTTATTGTAAAATTGTATAAATATACCATAGAAAGAAAGAAAAGGGTTGGACCTTTTTGTGTCGATTGTAACAGAGGTTTTACATTTTGAGAGTTAATATAAATCAAATATGAAGATTCTCAATTCCGTCACGACTGTGTTATGAGTTTGTTTTCTTATATCTCATATTTCGTTTCATTTCATATTCGTATCTGATGAATGCTTCACTATAATTTAGTGCAACCTCTACTATAGTGAATGAATTTTGGTTTTCTATATTGTTTACTATTTTTCCTCTGTACCAGCTATCAGTAGGTATAAGACCAATCAACACTTTCAGAATTCTATATATATTTTATGCTTCATCGGGTTATTTCTTTACATTTTTCTTCTTCTGTTTATATGTGAGATTCTCCCTTGATAGGATCCTTACTCGATAGACAACTAAATTTTTTCTTCCACCTCATACATTTTTATTAAAATATAACCCAGTTACGGGAAAGAGCCTTTGATTTGCACCCCGTTTTTATTCCTGAAACCGTAAACTCTCTTTTATACGACCGAATTGAGACAACACTTAATTTCCCCCTGAAGTTTTCTTATTTTACTGTTCCTCCATGATTGTCCCAGTACCATCACAGCCCAATATCGAACCCGGATTATCAAATCAAACACACATTGCCTTAAACCTTTTCGATACTATTCTTAAAACAACCACTACCCGGGTTGAACTCAAACGTTGATGGGAAGCGATTGCACATGATATAAACATCCAGGAACAGTTGGAAGCTAGACAAAACCAACACATAAATATTCACTAGTTTCCCTTGCCGAAGGTTGACGTTTCTCTCTTCTCTACCCTTTACCCACTTTCGGATGCCTAGACACTGTACTTCTAAGCCTTAAGTACAGACTCTGGAACAACACAATGAGTGAAAATGCTTACCTACTTACCTCTACTTACCTAGTGGTTGAATTCTAGGTGTACTAAAGTAACCAATGAATCCATCCTAGCAATGCCTCATAGTACCTGCCTATGTTCTTGATCATAAGCCAAAAGAATGACAGGTTAAGCACAAGAGTAACACGAGTTAGCAAATGTATGGCATCATCGAAAACCGTAAATTCTAGCTCATGGAGGTGGGAGGGAGGGAAAAAATCATGTCAATTCATACTCTCAGAAGAGTGCCCAATCCATCTCAGAAAGGGATCGTGAAAAGTCAAAGGTTCAATAGACTGACTCAAAGAGTCTGAAGGTTGGCTACCTTGGAAGTCTTCACAATCTGAGGTCTGGGAAGGAAATAGAAAGAACCTAGAGGGTGACTGAAAAGTTATTAAGGGAAGGTTGAAAGACTAATATGAAAGACTTCTTATTGAGGTATTCAACCTACCCTTGAATTATATGTTTTGCCTAAGAGGAAACTTAATACAAAATACATACTTCCCAATTACACTTTTAATGACACAACAAGACAAAATAATCGAAGGTGGCTGGAAAACATTATTACAAGGATCCTTCTCCAGGAAAACGATGTCCTTACTTATATCAAGATCTAAGCACATCGATGGTTGGTAATCTTCTTCATGGAATAAATCCAAGTGCTCAAAGTAATAATCATCAAAATCCTCAAGGTATGACCGAAAGTCATTAGGAGAATATAGCACCAGGTCATCCTTGGGTGTCTGAAACAGGTTTGTAATCATATCATGTCCTTGTTGCCAAATGTCAAGTTTATTAGTAACTTCATATGATAAAGGTAAATGAAACTTTTGAAAATGACCCTCAATGTCATAAATGGGATCTCCATCATATCCAATCACATCCCATTTACGCTTCCCGACATGTATGAATTCATCAATATTATCAACAAAGTCATCATCTTCATCATAACATGAAGAGGTTAAAACATCCAATACTTATTTACTCTCCATATCATAAGATAAAGAATAATTAAAAAATTGGAAAGGGAAATGACTCAGCTTGCTTACTTCTTTCTGTGCAGGAGCTTCAAGTATTTGGATAACTTCATCAAATTGAAGATTTCCCTCTACATTTTCAATCTTGAGATACAAAGGATCTAGCTTGTCCAAGGGTTCCATTTCTTCTTCACTCTCTGAATCATAGAACAAGGTATCATCAAAAATTTGAAAAGAAAAATGACTCACCTCATTCTCTTCATCTTGTGTGGGGGAGATATGATCTTGGAGAGCTTCATCAGACTAGGGAGTAGTTACTAGTGAGTCATCCTCATGTTTCATTTCTCTAGTTAAATCTTTACTGCATTATATCGAATCATGGGAGAAATCTTGCTCCTCTTCAAGGGGTTGAAAATTTTCTTTGTAAATCTCTTCTTCTATATTAGAGGGTTCTTGGTATTGAGTAAGATATACATCCCTGAGATCTTCTACAATCTCAGTGGTGAATCCTTTGTTATCTAAGGCTATTGTGATATTTTCAAGGGCATCTTCATATGTTTGGCATCGTTGTTTGACAAAGTTAACAAACCTACTGATGAGGTGTATGAAAGATGATATACCCCTATCTTCAGAACAATCCTTAAACCAATATTACAAAAAGGATGGTAGAAAAAGTATGAATGATTTTACCAGAACATCATCCCCTCCCAATTCTATCTCGCTTATATACTTCAAGAATTCTACAATGTGAGTAATTGGGAGGCCTCCAAATCTTGGAGGGTTGCTTGACCATTTTGTATTAAAATAACTCGGGTACCCTTGAAGACTTTTGAAATCAATAGTCAGATACACTTGTTCCCAGGGTGCCATGATCCCATAACTTGGAAATATCACAAAATTGAGAGTAAGGTGGAACCTATGAAAAGGTTAGTGGAGTCTCTGGATAATTTTCTTGAAACTATCAAAGGGATGAGGGGATCACCCTCAGTGGAGTCGTCAGTTAAGCTTTGAAAAGTAAAGTCTTTTGAGGAAAGGCTTATTGAAAAGTGTCATATTTGAGGATAATTGACTCAAAGTTCCCTGACTATGGCACCAAAATGTTATCGCTCAATTTGTACATAATCCAAAGGAAAGGTTAAGGGAAGGAAAATTGGTGTAATTGGAGGTTATCCTATCACTGTAACCTCAACATGATACCTCTTTCTATTTAGGGTTGATGGAACATGGGAGACGTCCCTGGTGACCTGGGGGTTTGGGAAGGAAAAGGTTAAAGTGTCTAAAAAAATATCCCCTCTCACAAGTCACATTGATCAGAAAGTCACAGGGTTTTAACCAATGAAGTAGTGAAGTATTAAGATGTACCTACCTAGAACAAAGAAACAAGAAAATATATCTTTCGCAAGTACAACTTGTTGTTAGTACTTCATAAAACCATGGAATTTATCAATAAAATCAATAGTTGATATATGGTGAAGAAAACATAATTCCATAGCAACAATGTTTATAAGACAATAGATTCACAATAAATGCCTTAAAATGGCTTCAAAATGACCAAGAATAAGTACTCAACAATAGCAAAGTACTAACATTTGTCAGAATCTCATTAGGCAGTGTATTAATCAACTTTCTTGATTTCTTTTAGGTACTTTTAGTGCTGAAATAGATGTTTGTAGGTTACTTTTGTAACAACAACAAATAGGTTAGTATATTAGACTATTCTAAGGTTAGGAGTAGTTAGTAGAGAGCTCAAGGTAAAGGTTTTGATAATAGTTTTTGTCAATCACTCAAAATAAAGGCTTAGATCAGTGCTTTTTTAGGGTAAATGGAGTCCATTTAGGCAACGAAAAATCTTGAAGGAACATGTGATAATGAGAGAACTAAATACAAGAGGGGTCAATAATTGAAGTGTTGGTAGCCCAAGGCTTCAATCACCAAACCCTAGGGGGGAAATGGCTACTAGGAGGTAGGTAACCCTAGGCCCTAGTAGTTTTCCTCCTCCTTTAGTTCACAGATGAAGTATATGACAACTTAGATGAAGAAAAATGTGCTAGGGCATTGCAATGGCAAGTCCCTTGGCAAAAGCTACAAGAAAATCGGTTTTCTAGCATAATCTGGTAGGTGAAAGTTATTAAAGCAAGGACAATAACATGTTCTTTATCCTCCTAGGGTTTTAAGCTAGAAATTTCATAATCTTAGTATAAATGAAAGATAAATGTAACTATAACCATTCAATGAAGAAGAATTTCAGAAAATTTACTTACATTCACCAAGAATCATCGAGAAAATAGCCTAGTTGAACATTTGCACCAAAACAATGCCAAAATAGTCCAAAATAACCCTCCTTCAAGAAGTGTGCACCAAATTTCAGCCAAGTAACCCAAATTAGGGTGCAAATTTCAGACCTCACACTTGTGTGAGTGAAATATGATGACAAAATACAAGGGAAAATCCCTTATTTATACAATTACAATGACCAGAATTAGGTCAAAAAGGATGACATGGTCAGTTACATGTAATATTCATTTTTTTACATTAAATGACAAATTAAAACCCTAAATCAAGCAGTAAATGTGACATCATGCCCTTTTAGGGTGACGTTAGGCCTTTTTAGTGAAACTTTGGCCTTCAGGAGAAAAATGTTAGGCCTCCCAAGGCCTCTGGATCAAACCACATGTGCCACATGGCACACAACTGCCTCGAAAGTGTCCAAAATGTTGGGTGACGTCAAGGGTCACAAAGGTGACGTCACAGGCCTTCCAAGGCCTACATCATAGTGAGAAGGGTAAGACTCCCCTGGGTCTAGGCCTTCCAATATGTCTCTGTTGAGACTTCCTCCTCTCTCGGGTGCAAACCTTTGATCTGTATATGCCCTTGGCTGGGGTCTCAACATCCATCTGGTGGGATTTTAACCCTATGGAGGTTTGAACTAATCATTTACCCATGTGTACCTATCCGTCGGGTGTGGCCCTGAAACAACAACAAGAACACCCTCCATGGGCTCATAAGTCACAAGGGTCATATCAATGTCAATCACATCTAATAATGAAGTTATTTAAACATGTGCATAAAACCCCCTTTCCCAGACAAGTGCTCAAAGATATTATGCTATTATACAAGCCAGGTTTGGAGGGGATGTTAGGATGTCCTATTGGGATAATTATCATTGGACGTGGGATGTTTCGATATGAAGGAAACTCCTGGTCATGTAAGTGGATGAGGTGGTAAGGGATGTCTAAGCAATGGGTTCAGTGATGACAGGGGAACGTATGGCTTACCTGTGGGTTCCTCTGAAGAGGGTGAGATACACCTTTTCATGGATGCAAATGTTTTTAATCCCATTCAATGTCTTTTATCTTTTTTATCTTATTGCTTTTTCTTTCAAGAGACTAGTTAGGGGACACTATCCTGGCGTGGTGACCAGTGGTGACAATGTTACCCACAAGAATTTCACGAAGATGAGAAGGTTGGATCGTGATGAGACCCCCTTTCTCTTGGCTATTCCACCAAGAGAAACTACCCTGGTGTGGTAACTAGCTGAATGGTAGTGTCATATCGCTACATGTCCATGGATCTAATAGGATGGCTCGTGATGAGACCCCCTATCCTTGAACTAGGTCTTGATTTTATTATTTTATGGGTCCCTATGTTTCTTGCTGAGAACCCTTTTTTTTCTTTCTCAGGGATCCTTGGGCAAAGTATCTGAAGGTTTTTTTCTTTTGGATTTTATCTTTTTCCAGCTTCGTTTACCCTCAGGGCCTTTATCCCCTTCTTCCCACAAGGTAAGGTAAAACCCTTTTCTAGCTTGGAAAACCCAATGCTCGAACCAATGTATAGGTTGGATGATAGGGAAAAAAATATGAAAAGTGGTAAGTATGGTGGGAACGGATGATGACCTTTCATGAACCCACCCAGTGGCAACTCAAACCCTACAGGAACCAACTTGCTAGGGAATCTTGTCATTCCCCCAAGGTGTGGGCAAGTGGAAATGCATAAGTTCCAAGAACATGTTAGAAGTAAAAATAATTAAATGCACATATTCAAATGTTTTGAGAATCAGAGTGACACATACCATGATACCCTGACTCATTACCTCATGGAACAAGACCCACTGTTGATGAAGGACCAGGCTGATGGGATGGATGATGTTGTTGTCGACAAAGTGGAGACACTAAAGAAGAAATATGGGCCCTCCAGGGCCAAGGTCAAGTGAATATGCCTCTTGGTACACCATGTCTAGGACCTATGGGCCTTGAGACATAATCTCCTTAGTTATCCCTAGGCTAGGGGATAACAGGGTCGACAAAATGGATTTCCTTCTTCCTATTTCAATGATAGGAGTAGCTTCGGACAATCCTCTTCTTCTTCTAGAAATGAGAGGATTTGAGGACATGAAAAATAAGACCAAAGACTTAGTAAAATGAAGGTTACTGCTGATATCTAGGCTACCTTTTCTTGGCTTCCCAACGTTCACAAATACTTATATCTTGTTCAACTACTTCCCATGAGAGTTCAAGCACAGCTTGGGTACTAGCAGTTTCTAGAATAGTATTGAATAAGGTAAAAGAAATTCTAGTCCAGTCTTTCAAACTGTTTTCAATATCAGGATTCCTTGTAGAAGGTATTGTCATGAGAAAAATCAGTCAAAGAGCATTCGAAAAAAACAGAAAGATTCAAAGATAAACGTGAGTACAATCGACCAGAGAGATATGGAATATCTCTCGAGTATGGTCGCCAAATAAATGTTGAGGAAAAGGTATGGAACACCCTAATCAATCATTTTCAGATCTTGTCTGGCTAGGACAATATAGTTGGGAATGTCACCCAGGGTTTATAGCCTCAAAACATTCACTCAATCCACAAGTATTAATTACAAGGATTAAGGCTGATTTTATGATTTGTATATGTTGCAATGTAGAAATAAAATTTAAACAAAGATACAAGAATGTATACAGATTTTTACAATAAAGTAAACATGGAGACAAAAGTGAAAGGAAGAACCAAGTTATGAGAACACATGTATGATACATAACAATAATCTGATTTTATTTCATTCTGAGATATAAAAATTGTATTTCTCTTTACAAACCCCTGCAAGGGTATGGACCAAAAATAGATTTAGAGGTCTCCGATGGACACTATACAAAAAGACTCTGACAGTAAAATAAAGCTGAAACTAATGATCTAGATCAACTTGACACAAAACATTGCCATTTGAATCTACAAGATATTCTTTATCAACCATGAAAACTAATTCAAAAACAAACAAGAATACATAGACTACCAAGGGTAGTTCAACATCTTTAAAACAAGTTGCTCAAATGTATGATTCAGTTTTGAATCTTGCTTCCTTCAATAAGACCCTATTGTCATCAAGAGAATTAGGCTTTCAAGTAAACTCAGAAATGAATGAAAACTGAATCTATCTCACTAACTAGAGAGCAAACCTTAGTGTCGTCTTTCTCCTTCTATTCTCTCCATGTCTCTTTCTTTCATTGAACCTTTATTTTTTCTCAATAAGTTGAGGTAGGTCAACTAATTTCTTTTGTTAAGTCAAATTAACTTAACTAATTAGTTTGGGAAGAAATAATTAATAGTAATATATAAATAAGGGTCTAATTAATAATAACTAAATAGGTAGGACCCCTTGTGACTCCCATCATTCTCTTTGCCAATCATCAAATATTAAATACAAAATTTATGATTTGGATCATATAACACCCTTGTAGATCCCATGGATATCATTTAATTCAAATATTAAATATCAGCAAAATTTAAGATCATATCCCAAAAAATATATATCCATCTTATCCACAAAATATATCAAAAATAAATCTTGTTGTCCAAAATATGTTGAAAATCATTAACCATTGTCTTCATCACTGAATATAAAAAATAAAAATAAACATTTAAAATCCATATTTGTTGCTTTGTGAGGCATATTTCATCTTTTCATTGTTGTCTCCTCTTGACTTTTCTAGGGTACCCTTTGGTTGGTTAGACTCATGGAGCTGTATTGCGTTGATCACACGGGAGAAGTCATCCTTTAATAAGATATGTGAAGACACAAATTTAGAAGACTATGTGGGTGGAATGGAGGGGGAGGTCATTGTTTTTCCTTTGTCTTGCACGGATTGTGGGATACTAGTTTTTAATTTTTGTTGGCATGCGAGGATTGTACTGGTGAAACAACATGAGAAATTTGAGCATTGGAATTAATTGGTGGTGGTAGATGCAATGACATAGTGGACCAACCATGATGGTGAGAGACAATGTGGTGGACATTTTCTTGCCATCTATCATTAACGGGGACTTCGGGCTACATTGACACATGTGGAGGAACAGGAATGATGGGAAAATTTTGAGGAGGTTGAAATGGGGGTTTGTCAGGTCAAGGATGCAATATATAATGACCAGCCAAATTGAAAAACCCATCTTGAAACAACTGGTTCAACTCTTGTGGATCAACATTGAAGTGAATAGAGAATCGAGGCCTTCTATGGCCTTGTTTCCAGTTACCTCTGCCTATATTATTCCCGCCATTACTTCCCTTGATGAAAAACCTCATTCTATAGAAATATTTAATCAATCATGAGGTTATTAATAATCCATACATGAAACTCAACCTAAATAAATCAAGAGTTGGCTCTATTATTTACTACAAGAAACATGCAATCCATCCATAAAACTTCCATTTATTAATTGTCATATGAATAGGGAATTGATAGGGTCATTAGGAGTATGGAGGGATTGTATTTAGCATAAAAGGATATAATGGAAAGGACTCCCATGGATATTGTTCTATCATATCTCAAACAATGCCATTTCCAACATCAAAATTTAAACTTCTTCATTGTTTCAAAATTGAAATTGAACACTCTGTTTCCAAAATTCCATAACATTCATTTGCATATAGAAGTTGCATTGCACAAGAATCATTTCATACTATTTTTCCCAATAACATTCAACAGTAATAACATAGCTTGCACGCAACAGTGTAGAGGAGATACAACGCCACAATAATCACAATAAACAAAACCAACAATCGAGGAATGGACAGACTGTGGTTCACGATATTAACACCAGTTCATTAAAAATAACTACATGGTTCCACGAAGTGGCCACAAATGGGATACCTGTGCATAACACAATTCCAAATTGAGACTTCAAATAACAATGCTTCCAAAATTCCATTTCATTATGGTCCTCAAAACTCATTCAGCGTGTATATAATTCATACAAAGAGGTATTATTTTCATATGGAATCAAACACATAGCCAGTCGTATCCTTTAAAAAAATATTGCAATGATGTTATCACCCCAAATATTCCCTCGTGATAGACTATAAAACAAATGAGTGGGCTTATCATTCTTTCTAACTTCGCACAACACATAATCAATCAACCTGTCACAAAAAAAGAACATGAACAATGCCTTTACTAAAATTTGAGTGGGTCATCTTCCACAATAATTTCCAATACATAGGGTTCAATACACAACAGTGAGGAGTAATGAGGTGAGGGGGGCGAGCTGACCAAATTGAGGGTTTAACCAAAAGGAGCACGAGAAGTTTAATACTTCTACAAAACTTGACATTTATATTCACAGAGTTGTTACAAAGACGTGGACACAATGGGACCAAAAACCAACAACTTAAATGACAGGTGGAGTGTCCATATAACCCACATGTAAGGAGAAATGATACACTTTGGTAAGAAACCCAAAACAAGAAACCAAAGGCAAGGTAGGCCCGAGAGTTTCCCAATCTGTATTCTTTCCCACAAGTAAAGCACGAATACCATATACAGTAATAACATCCACACAGTTTTTCAATGCACATGGTTCAAATACAATGCCACAGATACCAAATCTTAACCACCAATCCATACACAATCAAACTTTCCATATATCATAACTTTGGAAATGCACAGACAACAAGAAAACTCAAGAGCCAACTATTGACTTAATTAAAGAGAAGAGCGAAATATTCATGGATGGAGCAACAAAAAACCCATACATGTGTAAAAATTTCTAAGGAGAACAACCAAACATGTATACCTCTTCCATGACCGAGAAAAGCGGAGCAACAACAACCAACAAGAGAAAATGAAAAATGGCTAGGGTGACAGGCTCGAGGAGTGTTAGAGCGACGTGCATTTATTGCACGTTGTATCTAAATTCATCCATAGCTAGTATGAGCGAGCTAACCATACACCACATCAACCACTAACTCCAAATCAATTTAATGCAAGTCGAATATACCACCATTTACCTAAGTCTCCAACTTAACAAATGCACCAATCTTGTTTCAAACTCAAATGTGACATATACCCAAACCTTGCTAGGGATACCATGTCCCAACCTTTAACTTCCAATCCCAACAATGTGTTAAATCCTTGTAGCATGAAATCAAGGTAATCACCACACCATATATCACATACAACTTGAACATGGAGTTTAAATATTTTATCAAAGTAAATGCAACATAATAACAATTGTGAGGTTTATATAAATACAACATCATGTATCCTTTAATCACATCGTCCATAATGTCATTTGATCAATTATTTGGACAATGAATTTAAAAGCAAATAAATTGTAGAGCTGATCTCACTCAAATCATAAACACATAAAGCATAAGTGTCGTCTCTTCATCATATTCACACAAGTCACACAAGGGGTCTCACCTATTAGTATATTATTAAATATAGTTAAATAATAAGGTGTTTTCAACAATTTTCAAGAAGGTACCATATGTTTCACTTTTGGGCGTCAACAAGTACTAGATCCTAAATTAATGGATATTGTCTTTTTTTATTATGGAGCTAGGAAAAATTATTTAAATCCCTTTAATTGAAGCCTTGGGGGAGAAGGCTATGAGAGGACGTTTGGAGGCCCTTTAGAGGATCTTTTGGAGAGATCTTTGAGGAGAGAAACAAGCACTCATGCTTGTGGTTTGTATGTAATCCCCTTTTGGGAGAATGTCGTCCTTCTAGTGTCTGAAAAATTATGCCACCTTTTTGTGAGAAGATTTTAGCCCTCTCAAAGGAAGGATAATGGAGTGATTCATATTCCAGCAGATCTGAATACTTAGCCATATTAGTGAACTCCATTAACAATGGTGGTCTCTTTTCATGTGTTGTTCTTGTAAGTTTTAAACCTGTGAAGTAAAGCAATGCATATAGATTCTTAAGCAAAACATAAATTAATCAATGGCTCATTCACATAGTACACAAAGATTTATACCGGAAACCCTCAACTAGAAAAACCTTTCTTATATTCATTATATTGAATTTCACCATTCACTATACAATATATATACAATGTTTTTAGGTATTCCGTAGATACCAAAACCCTAATCCCTTAATCCAGGATTAATTTACAAAACCGCTAAAAATAGCAAAATACGCAAAAATGAGGGATTGCCAAACACAATTGTCACATCTAACGCGCCCACACACACACATGCAAAGAATATAACACACCCAACAGTTCTTTCATCTCATTTTTTTTTATTCATGCTTTATTTATGCATATATGTTTTATTAAATACATTAAGTAATGGATTATGAGACAAACAACATATTTCACCAAGTTATATTCAATTTGAATTCAAGTCTTCATAAGCACTTCAATTTCACCTTTAATGAAATCAAGTTCAATTAAAACGATCTTAAATCTGACCTTATCAAGTGGCATAGAACCAAGAATAATTTTGGTATCACCGTCACTCGGTTTCATATCAAGTGGTATTAGAGCAGGATTGACAGGGATTTCAAGTGTTGAATACAAGGTGGAAAAGACACCAAAGCTGGCATGGCTCAACAATATACATGAAATCAACTAGAGCATTCAAACAAAGAAATATGAGTTGAAGAAGATGTTGTGAGATGCAGAAGAAGAGAATAAGATATTATGAATTCAATTACAAGCCACAAAAGGCTTAGTAAATCCATACCCCACACTTGATCTAGAATTGGTAGCTGAGGTCAACAATGCTTCTTCAGTTTCATGCCCTTCTCATTATGATGATGACTTTGGTGCTTTTGAGAAATACACTATAGGCATTAGCTTGAATCTAATGAAGGAAATGGGATATGAAGTAAGAGGCCTTGGAGCCAATGGACAAGGCATTGTGAATCCCATAAAAGTGGTTGAATTACCTCGATATGAAGGACTAAGATATGTCATAGAGGAAGTTTGAGAGTGATCCAAAGAAGAAGAAGAAAGAGAGTCCTCAAGTGATGAATCAGTGTAGGATGAGAGAACATCATCCTATTTCGATGATCGTTATTATGAGTCATTTCCAAAGGGAGGTGAGTAGTTTGAGGAAAGAGCTAAGGAAATTTCTCCTCGCCAGGCCTGCACCAGAGACAACCAAGCAAGGTATATAAAGTCTCATTATTCAAACATTCCTTTTGATGATAAGGAAATTGGAAATGATCAACAAATTTTATGGCACAGAAAACCATGTACGTTTTGTGGTATGAATAACCATGTTGTTGCCAAGTGTTGGAAAAGAATGGCCTTGTAGAGGAAGGTTATGGAACTTATCCCTTGTGTTATCCGAGGAGATCGACTCTTTGAAGGAGAGACATTTCCACATGCTTGTAAGAATCCAATCCCTTTGTATTGTAAAAAGTTGTTTAACCACTGTTGAGTGATAGGAAATTGTGTTATGCCTAAACATTGTAATGGGTCTTGTAACCACTATTAAGTGAGAGGCATTGTTTTGTCTAAGGCTTATTTGGGAAACCATTGTAAACTTGTTCATGAAGTGCTTTATAAACTCTGATAAGTATTATATTGCTTTGAAAACATGATTATGCATTGTCAGCTAAATATTTTTATTGATGCAAGTGTCATCATCAACATCTTCATTCCGATGTACAAAGGTGAAGGAGGAGAAGGGTGTGACTTTCAGAGACTTGTTATGTAGATCGAGGAGAAAGAAGTGCATCATGGAGTGTAAGACTCTTCATGGAAGATTCTTGTGGAGATTCAAGTTTCTCTCGATACTTTTGGAGGAAGAAAAGTGGTTTTTGTGGGGAGGTTTTCTCCAGGAGGATCTCCACACATAGAAGTATTACTTTGAACACCATGGGATAAATCATTAAAATGATAATTAATTAATAAGGTGGCAAAGAATAATTAATGCACATAAATGATTTATTTAAAATATAAAGGCGATTAATACTTTGAAATGAGTATGAGGAAACTCATGTATTAGTTATTCATATGAGACAAATGATTAATGATTAAAGTGAGTTTGAGAATCTCACGTAATATTCATTTAATTGTAAAATGGGAAATTAATTGTGATAATACAACTCATGAATTAGTTTCCTAATTTTAAGTGGAAATTAGCTTCCTAGTCTTAAGGAGGAAGTTAAGGGTCTTATAAGTTGGCTTGGACTTTTCCTCACTTTATTACAAGTGAATTCCTAGTATCAATGAGGAAGTTAAGGGTCTTTCTTATTTTTGTCCTTGAGTAGGTACTAGATCCTAAATTCATGGATCTTGTATTTTTTTAGTATGGAGCTAGGAAAAATGATGTAAATCCCTTTAATTGAAGCCTATGGGAAGAAGGCTATGAGAGGATTTTTGGAGGCCCTTTAGAGGCTCTTTTGG
This sequence comes from Picea sitchensis, assembly GCA_010110895.2. Classification (NCBI taxonomy): domain Eukaryota; kingdom Viridiplantae; phylum Streptophyta; class Pinopsida; order Pinales; family Pinaceae; genus Picea; species Picea sitchensis. The sequence goes on along the minus strand of SNQJ01S0060682.1, from coordinate 110,280 downwards.
AGAGCTATTTGAGGAGAGAAACAATCACTCATGCTTGTGGTTTGTATGTAATCCCCTTTTTGGAGAATGTCATCCTTTTGTGTTGGATTACTGAGAAGGGGGGTGAATCAGTAATAGAGAAATTTAATCCTTTTTAACCATATAATGCAAGTGTTATATAAATGTAGCATTATCATCCAATATTTTCGGAGTAAATAAACAATGAACAAATGAAAAATCATACACATACACAATACACCAATGTTTTTACGTGGAAACCCAAAGCGGGAGAAAACCACATAATTATTTTTCTTATATGTCTTGAAGAATTACATTCATTGGAAGCACCAATTTCCTTTGTTTTCCAGCTGCAACTGGAAGGAGGCTCCAACCCCCTAAATTCTCAGGCTACAACCTAAGGGAATCTCCAACTCCCCAATTATCTGGCTACAACCAAAAGGAGGCTACAACCCCATATGTTCTCTGGCTACAACGGGAAGGTGGATACAACCACTTTTCCTTGCCCCGTCCAACCACCTTGATGTATAAGTAGAATGATGGAACCACTATCACACTATCACTATGAGATATATTGTTGTAAACATGTACCAATCAACCTACACCAAACAACCTATACCGATAACCTAAACCATGCATCAACCTGTAATCAACCTGTACCATAAACAAGTGCATCAACCATGCACCAAACTGTACCAAACAACCTATAATCAACTTGTACCATAAACAAGTGCATCAACCTCTACCTCAATCTCAACCAAAATCCCTCATCAATTTCATCATCCAAATATGATTTGTAACTCTGTCATAGACCTGGTGTATATGATCACATACATGCAAACCTTCCTTAACTTTAACAACAAGAGACTAGCATTTTCATCAAACTTTACTTTAGTCTCACATGATTATTTTTGGATTAGTCAATAACCCTAACTTGAAATAATCATAATTATGTACCTGTAATGAATAAAGACATGAGAATAGTAAAAAATGTTCTTCAGTGTGTTTTATGCAATTCCTCCAGGTGTCACTACTTGGAACCTCTCAGAAAAGGAGTTATCACAAAAATGGCATACCTTGTTGAATTCTGGTTTATTCTAGAGAGCGAACTTGTAGAGCATGCCCTGCATGGAATATTTGTTGTATGGGTCTGAAAATTGTACACATAATACTAAAGAATGTACTCTAACCAACACATTTGGTCTTACTGAATGTGGATCTGTTATGAAGAAGTCATGACTCTTTTACTTGAAACACATGTTTTAGACCAGTTACAGGACTAGCCACAAACCTTATTTTCCACGAGGTGTAGCTCCAAAAATACAACGACCCACAAGATAAAATTCATACCACAACTACTTGGATATGTTTCCTCAATGGCCTCCCAATTTCATGGTCGGAATCATTCTAGAAAAAACTTTATTTTGAAAATGGTGAGATGACCTATAAATAACATACCTTAGAAAGCATCAACAAAATAATTTATCCTCCCTTCATTTTCGACCTTCTTTACTTCACCTTGCCTCTGAAATTCGGCTTAGATATCCTTTGGTTACCTCAGCCACCTGTAGAGATTCAATATGTTCAAGTGTGATTAAAATGAGAGAGCCTTTCCTTTTATTTATACTCTCCAAGTAGCTTCCTTAGAAGCATCTTCTAGGCCACTTTGTCCACATAGTCACCTATGTCCAACTTTGCCCAATTTGCCACTTGTCCATGTATCCAATAGCCACTTGATCACTT
>SNQJ01S0060682.1:70671-90149 GCA_010110895.2 Picea sitchensis | reverse complement strand
TTTACTTTATTATTTAAATAATCCTCCTTGACTTTGTCACTTCACTTTATTATTTAAATAATCCTCTTTGATTTTGTCACTTCACTTTATTATTTAAATAATACTCTTTGACTTTGTCACTTCACTTTATTATTTAAATAATTCTCTTTGACTTGGTCACTTCACTTTATTATTTAAATAATCCTATTTGCAAGCACTTTGACTTCTTTGACCTTTTGGGGTTTGAAGCCAATCATATGAGGGTCCTTCAACTTCGTAAGGCCATAACTCTCAAACTGTGAGGATTTATGTGGTGTTCCACATACCACCGGAAATGGCATGACATGTACTATCCATCTAGAATAACCTACAAATATATCAAAACTCATACCATTATACATCAACCAAACTTGGGTCCATTACCCAAACCTTTGTACTACCAGAGTTCACTACCAGACTTTCTTCAAGGGTTGACATCAATGACAACCAACCCAATTAATCAACATTCTGGTGTCTGAAGAATTGTGACACCTTTTTGTGAGAATATTTCAGCCCTGCCAAAGGAAGGATAATGAAGTGATTCATATTCCAGCGAATCTAGAGATGTAGCCATATTGGTGAACTCCTTTAACAATGGTGATCTCTTGTCATGTGTTGTTATTTCATCTCATGTTTCCTTATGGATGCTTTATTTCTGCAGTTATGTTTTATTAAATGCATTAAGTAATGGATTATGAGACAAACAACATATTTCATCAAGTTATATTCAATTTGGATTCAAGTCTTTATAAGCACTTCATTTTTACCTTTAATGCAATCAAGTTCAATTGCAATGATATTAAATATGACGTTATCAAGTGGCCTAGAACCAAGAATAATTTTGGTATCAGTGTCACCTCAGTTTCAGATCAAGACATATATCCCACAAAGTCATGGCTAACCATAATCATAGACAGACAGTAATAAGGTACAACTAAATTGTAATTAATCTGAACCTAGGCCATTGCATTTACATTGTATATTCATCACTCTTACTAGGTTGGGAAAAAAATTCAAGGGAATTTTTCCTATTGGAAACCCAAATGGTAGTATTTACACTCTCTCATCCACTCCCTCTCAAGAACAATACAGTTACGAAATGCCCAAATTCTTAACAGGAAGAAATGTGTAGTAATTTCACAACTAGAATGCAGAAGACACTCTAGCATGACAATAGATCTTGTTGGTTCTATTTATGTTTCCTTCCCAAGGTTTAGGGTATTCAAGGGTTCTATAGAAAAGGGTTTTCCCTTGCTATAACTCTCTGATACATGTGAGGTCCAACAATAGTACTCGGCCCAATATCTCAGGGCACCAACTAAGGAAGCTAGACCATACCCTTAGCCTTACTACCTGACTACCCAGGTAATAGAGAGTATCTTCCCAAGTGTTATTCTCAGGGGAACTATAGTTGTCAAGCAACCAATCAATTTATCTATGGAGGGATTCATGAGATCTAGGTCGATCCGTATACATGTGTTGTCTGATGCGTTACCACTCGAAGGGGTACCAACAAGGGTTACAAGGGTGGGCAACAGATGTGTTCTTAAGTACCACTTGTATTTCCTGTGTGTATGAATCCCCGGCCATGGGTTTATGCATGTAATGACAGATCTCTGTAGCTTAAAGACACCATAATATGTCTCTACCCTAAAAACAATTTAACCTACAATATTATGCCGAGGAAGGTGCTCTAATACCACTTGTAATATTCTAGATATAAAATAGTATGTAGAACATAAATAATTAGATAGAAATGACATATAAACAATGATATAACCATAACAACACCACAATAATACCAAAATAATACTAGAATAACACCAGAAAGAGAACTTTGATTACTGAGAAAAATATTCACTTGCCTCTTCGAGGGGGCAACCTCCAACATAGCAGATCTCTATTACAGTAATATCCAAGACAAAACTTCTCATACCCTCAATTTAGTGGGGGGACGTTACACCATTTCCTTGATGTCATAAGGTCCATGGGAATAATCTTCAAAGTCTGCAATTTCTTCTTCTCTTGATGCATCAAATTCTTTCTTTTTATTAGGTATCATTGAAGACTCTATTCCTGCAACAACTGTGCAATATTCATCAATCCTTGGATTGATCAACCACTCTTACACTATCCATATCTATTCATCATAATCTCCCAACATTATCTTTGAATGCTTATCTTTAATTCCTTCATTTTTTTGTGGTTTTCTTCATAACCTACATACACACACCAATGATTAATTTCAAATCCATGAGACTTTTGGGTCTCATATGGAATCATCTCCTTATTTTGGTCTAAGCACTTCATAATAATGTCATCACTTGCTTCCTCATTTACAAGTTGTGTATAGTCCTCTTTGTGACTATTTTTATAAGATAAAAATATCTCATCTTTATTCATAACAAAATTTTGATTATGTTCTATTCCTTTAGAAAGCATATCTCTCCCTTCAACAATCTCTATGATAGTTCAATATGATTGTTTAGCTTCTTCTCTTGGACAACCTAAAATCATACTCAAAATATTGGTTTCAAAAACATAAGGCTCCCTAGCCTCACTTGATGTCTCTGATCAAATCTGCATTTTGATCTTTACTCTCCAAACCATCCATGATACTTTCAACAAGACTTCCATCAACACCTCCATTATCATCCTCTTCGATGAATTATCCATACTCTGGTTCACATAAGTGAACTTCCTCTTCATACTTAGTTGCTTTGTGTTTCTCTACCTTCAATGAAGCATTCACCCTGTGCATCAATTTATTCATAGAAAAATGCACAATAGGCCACTTAACCTTCTTCTTCACATTCCAACCCCATCTATGGTCTTCATTTCTTTCCAGTAGAAACTTCAAAATTACACCGAGTCTTTCATTTACCTCTATAAATTTCCTATCAAACTCCTCTTGGTTCATCTTTCTTCCAACTACTCTAGCATCCTCTCTCCTCTTTCTGTGGCTTTTCTCTGAACCTCTGTCATGACCATCAATGGTCATCTCCATATTCTCACTTGTGAACTTCTCCTATTTCACAGTGAGCTACATCAATCCTTCTCTATAGAAAGTCTTTGCATCTTGTGAATCAATACCTCATCAAGATTTACCTGAGCCTGACCTCCTAGTATTCTTCTGGTTCTCTTTTTTAGAACCTCTCGATCACCCCTACTCTTCTATGGCTTCTAAACCTACTAACACTTTTCTAGGTACTTTACTTGTCCTCCTTACTTCCAATTCTCTACTGGAAGTATTTACAACATCCTTTGTTGCAAGGTTCTGCCACTAGCTTCTTCACCTAAGAGCTTCACTTGCTTCCTCTTCCTCTGTAAAAAATCTACTGGCTACTGTTGGAGCCGCCTTTGTTTTTCTAGCCCGTTACAAATTTCATTCTTAATGCTCGAAATTGAAAGATATTTTTCGTATTTTTCCTCTGTGGCTTCAAAGCCTCTTAAGTTTTATCACACGAGCAGTGATGATTATTGTACAGTCGAGGCGAGTCCTACCTTTCATAAAAATGTTTCCTCTTTTGTTCTACCTCAGGATCTCGTAGGTCGGATGCTATAAATAACGTAGTTCACACGTCCCGAGCAACGGAACGGAGAAATCATTTTGAATATTTACCCAAGGAAGTAACGGGAGTAAAGTTTTCCTAAACCATGATTAAACGTCATCGGGTTTTCCCACCTCGACGTTCACCAAATACAAAAGTTTATTGTCGTAGCCCTGATATCCGAGAACACAAATTCCTTATTTTAGTAACCCGTGTCAAGGTTAAAAGTAAAATCTAAACCGTGGTAAAAGTTCTGTCGACAATTCGCCAATCGGCGTTTTCTTTTTAAAACGTTACATCGTTTAAACCCCAACTCGTGAAATCACAATAAGGATATAAACGTAATTAATTAATCACATAATCCGATTTTATCTTCCCTTTTAGTTAAGTCGTATTATCGCGATCTCGCGGTTTCGCAGCTCGGCATGCAAACTTCCCGGTAACTTGCCTTCGAAGCTCTGAGTCGCGATACGACGAATATAAATAATTACGAAATGAATTAAGCTCCTAATAATAATTACGCTTTTATCAATCAAAATCAATCGTCGCAATTTCGGGGGTTAGAGGTTCAAAAGGTTAAAGCAAAATTCCCGATACAACGAGTGGCGAAAGATTAATTAACGTTGGTAAAACCGGATTAATTAAGCTAAATCAATACATATCCCATGTTTCGATGCTTGCATGATTTACGAGGTAGCCTTATTCTTTCCATACACCATATGATTTCCTCATTAATGTCATAAATCAATAAAATTTATGACATTAATGAGGAAATAGGGAAAATCGATGAATATAAGATCGCATTTTTATGGCAAAATTTATTTCTAAACATGATTTGACAGACTTGTTCTTAAAGGTACCGAGTTTTAGAATATATATAAGAGTTGTGGTTCATTATAACAGATGCATTTTCATATTACGCAGAGCACATTATCTCTGAGCAAGTTGACTTATGTATGTATACGTATTTCTATCGCAGAAGAGCTAAAGCGCAATCTCCAGCCATGGCTCTGCGAAAAACATCCAAGGCCAGTGTTGAGGTTTAGAGACAAGGCTCGGACAACGTTGCTGATACTTCGCCTCTAAGTATCGACTTGGTCCCAAATTGGTCGTTCGTTTCAGATGTTCTGCGGGCCGAATTGGTGGATTATTCCGACGACTCCAGCGACAATGAAAAAGATGACATAACCACCAAGTACAATATCGTCATTCAATCCAGAATGCATAAAGTAGCAGCTAGGCCACGATTGCTTCCATATTATGACATGGTCCGATGGGCGTTAGACCATGTGGATATATCGACCAAAACCATCATGAATGAGCAGAAAGTCACCATCGGGACTTTCAGGCCTGAACATCTGCAAGCCATGTATAAGTTGTCTACAATGTCTGACTATACGTATGGCGTCGAATTCTTGGACGAGTTCAAGAAGAAGGAATGCGTACAGTATGATAAAACCATGTCCAGTTTAATAAGAGATTGGGTTTCGCACACCGTGAAGTTCAGGGCTAATAGCCACGACATATATTCAATAGCTTCCTTAAAGCCGCAGTACAAGTATGTAGCCATGATGACATGCAGGTTATACGGGAGAGAGGACACCTCACATTTTTTTATTCCATGGGTGCCTCTAATTTTTCAGGTCGCCGAAGGCAGTTCCTTCGACTGGGCGAAAATGTTGTCCGATAGATTGACCAGTCGGGTCACAGAATATCGAGCGCAGGAAGAGAGCGGAAAGGCGTCTTCATTTTTCATGTCTGCATACATTATGGACGCCGTGTGTTTTTTGACACCATTTCCCTTAATGAGCTGGAGTTGGACTCCAGCAGAAGACGAGCCCATACACGTCTATCATTCAAAATCATGGGAAAACAAAGTGGCAAATTTCATATACGAAATCTTCAACTGGGTGATGGTGCCTCTTCATGCCACTATTTTCGGTCACCCGCCACCCAGGATCTCGAACAGTATAGTGACAAATCTGAGCAGTATAGCAGACTGGTATGTAGAGGCCAAATTTTAATACCTCAGAGTTTTTGGGGCTTCTTTTCCCCCGCATGCATTGCCATTGTTCATTCCCGACAAGCTAGATTGTCATGAGGTTGCCAGACAAATAGTAATCGGTGGTATAAGCAAGGAGCTTAAGGGATACTCAAAGAAGGTATGGCCACCTTTTCCTGTTCATTTAAATTCTTATTCTTTATTAGATTTGGGCATGCCAAAGCTAAGGTAGCATCCCTGGAAGACCTAAATTTGGTCCTCATTGAATACAAGAAGCATGATCCACAAAGGGTCGTTAGCAATCATTTGGCCAGTTGCGGGCTCAAAAGATTTGAGCACGAGAATTCACCCTTGCATGACATTTTCTGAGGCACAAGGTCCTATGCCGATATCCTAGCTCGGATACAAACCTTGGCACCCGAAGAAAGAGTCGATGTTCTGAAATTCCAAGAACATCGACGTAGTTGTCTTCCCACAGTGTTGCAGGGTGAGAATTCAAGTATGGTGGAAGTGAAACAAAGAGATGTCGAAGGCTCTAAGGATGCGACTCCTGATCGAGAAAAACACCAGGATGAGGAAGAGAAAACTAAGAATTCAAAAGCAGATATTAATACTCCTGACCCACCGAAGAAGCAAAGTCCAATTACTACTCTGGGAAAATCAACGAAGCAGATCGGAGAACCTATCACATCAGTTACTCCCTTGCAGTCAACTCAGATAAATATTGACGCAGGGTGGATATTCAATGAATATTTGAGGCCTATAAGGGTAGAAGATCTCCCTCCGAATGATTTCTTTTTCGATAAGAAGAGAAAGGCAGTGGTAAAGAGGGAATTATATTAGGAAGGAGAGTCAACAGCCAATAAATACAAAGTCATAACTGATGGGAAGGACAATAAGAATGAACAATTCGCGACTGAAATAGAAAGGACATTAGGAGCATATGCCTCGATGAATCAATTTTCAGTCGGGCTTTTAAAAAACCAGCTTAAACGAAAAAATCACCTCATTAGGACCCTTGAAGCCAGACTAGCCACAGCAACAAAGACTGCTAAAGACCAGGCGAGCGTAGGAATAGAGCAGGCCAGGTTGGCCGATAAAAATGAGATAGAGCTACTCAAGACTAAGCTCGAGCAAGCATAGCTGGTGGTACGGGATGGTCAGATGCAAGCAAGTTAGCAAAAGGATTTGATCGAACAGCTACAGGCTAGGGTGGAGATCTCCGAGAGCAGAATAATAAACATCGAGATGTTTAAATCCCAGGCGATGGAGATTCGGAGCAGAGTCTCTGCGGCCCAACGAAATTTACTCACTAAGGTAGAAGCGATCTGACACAACTATTTTCTAGTAAACCAGGTTTCAGAGAACTTATCTGCTAGAGAAAGGGAAGCTGGAGCAGCACGGGTTGCCTTCCAAGAGGTTGTGATAGCCACAAACAATAGGGGTTCGGTAAGTACTCCCAGGTTCACCATTTCGAAGTAGACCAGAGGAAACATTATATTAAAAGAATAGGAGAACAGCATCGAGGAAGGCAAGCTGCAAGCCAAAAGGGTAATGAATTCCTTAGAAGAGGCCTTTAGTGCTATAGATGGTTATAAGCTAGGCATTGATAGCAGAGGTAATGCCGAGGCGTTGATGCAAATGAATATGGAAAAAATCTCGCTTGATCTAAAGGAAAAAGAGGATAGAGATTCAGCCGAGATCTCCCAAGTGACTATGGTGGACATAGTCCAAATAGACAAATGTATGATTAAACCAAGCGCGCAATTATGTGCTATCGACATCATAGACAGACAGATGGGAGACAGGCTGTCGCAATTAGACTGAGACTGTTACTCTTTTGAAGCCAACTGTCAAGCAGAACCGTCAAGGCTGATATCTCAGCTGGTTGAAAGATGTGTCACATGTACCGAGCATGCACGAGGACAAACTTCTAGCACCAATTGAACACAGAGAAGAAGAAATGGAGTGATTTCTCTCCTTCCTATCATAACTGAAATTTTTGTAACGATTGATATTCTATCTTATTGTAAAACTGTATAAATATACCATAGAAAGAAAGAAAAAGGGTTGGACATTTTTGTGTCAATTGTAATAGAGTTTTTACATTTTGAGAGTTAATACAAAGAAAATCTGAAGATTCTCAATTTCGTCACGACTGTGTTATGAGTTTGTTTTCTTGTATCTCATATTTTCGTTTCATTTCATATTCATAACTGGTGAATGCTTTGTTATAATTTAGTATGACCACTACTATAGTGAATGAATTTTGGTTTTCTGTAATTGTTTACTGTTTTTCCTCTGTACCAGCTATTAGCAAGTGTAAGACCAGTCAACACTTTCAAAATTCTACATATATTTTATGCTACATCGGGTTATTTCCTTACAATTTTCCTCTTCTGTTTATACGTGAGATTCTCCCTTGATAGGAGCCTTACACCATAGACAGCTAAAAAAATTTCTCCCACCTCATACCTTTTATTAAGATATAACTTAGTTACGGAAAAGAGCCTTTGATTTTCACCCCGTTTTATTTCTAAAATCATAAATTCTCTTTTATACGACCAAATTGAGACAACACTTAATTTCTCTTCGAAGTTTTTCTTAGTTTATTGTTCCTCAATGACTCTCCCTGAACCAACACAACCCAATATCGAACCTGGATTATCAAATCAAACGTACATTGCCTTAAACCTTTTCGACACTATTCTTAAAACAACCACTACCCGGGTTGAACTCGAATGTTCATGGGAAGCAATTGAAATGGATATAGCCATCCAGGAACAGTTGGAAGCTAGACAACGACAATGTAGAAATATTCCTTAGTTTCCTTGTCGAAGGTTGACGTTTCTCTCTTCTCCACCTTTTACCCACTTTCAGATGCCTAGACACTGTACTTCTAAGCCTTAAGTACAGACTCTGGAACAACATCTTTCTGGTGCCATTGTCGGGGACCGAAGTTACGAAATCTTTTTCCCTAGGAAAATGACATTTGTTTTTCGTTGAAAGTGTTAGCCTTTGATAGTGAACAAAGAGTACACACATTTTAAGGCTTTCCAATATTTCACTTGGCGACTCCACAAATAATAAACTGGCATCCGATCGAAGGAATACCAGACAAAACCCGGATGGTAAGAATTTTACACCCATTACCGATCCTGAGAATATTCTAAAGGCAAGAGGCTCTCTTAAGTCAACCGCTGCAGTTTACAAACTTAAAACCCCACAACTGAAGACTAAGAGTTCTTCTGAACCCTCAACTTCACTCAGTCCTCTCTTTGATACTAAAGTTTTAACACCAAACTCCTCTGAAGTTAAGAGTGAGATTCATCTGAAAATCCCCTTAGTACACAAAGGAAAGGCCCCTCTTGAAAGTTCGTCGGCAGTTGACCTACCATCTTTCCTTCAGTTAAATTTCCCGACCTCACCAAATTCCGAAGAGTGTGTTACAAATTTGGTTTCCACACCCATCGGTTCTCCTGATTTCGTCTCTTGCAAATCCAAGGAACCGAGTCCTCGCGTTCCTTATCTTTCCTCGTCGGACTTTCCTCTTCGCAAAGAAAATAAAGATTCACTTTTAATTTTCTGAAACCCCCTTTACAACTTTCCACAAATAACGATGGCAGCTGCCGGAGGAGGAGGTGGAGGGTTTATCGGAGGAGGAGGGGGAGGAGCCCCTCTAGGAGGAGCATGAGGCCAAGGTCCTTCCCCCCCTCCCAGAGTGTTTGCGAAAGTTGCAGCCAGATATGCTCCCCTAGTATTGCCCGTCCCTCTACACGACCTTCCCAAAAATTACATAAAAAATTTACCAAAATTCACCGGGGAAGGGGATCTGACCGCGGCCAAACATATTAATTTCTTTGATCAATTCGCAGATATCCTAGGTATCGAACATGAGGACGTATATTCGAGACTTCTTGTCCAAACCTTCGAAGGCTAGGTCTGAACTTGGTTTCGGAGCCTACCTGCAACATCTATCCTATATTATGATGCTTTGGAAGATGCTTTCCTCAGACAATGGGGCGAGAGAAAAGACCATCTATATTATTTAACCGAATTTGGGTCTTTAAGAGAAAGGAATTCAGAAACAGTCATGGAATTTATTCAAAGCTTCAACAAACTGTATAACAAAATCCCATCCGAGGTTAAACCGTCCCAACCCGTGGCCAAAGTAACTTTCGTCGGAGCTTTCGAACCGGATTTTGCACTCCTTTTGCGAGAAAGAAGGGGAGCCACCCTAAACCGAATGTAGGACGATGTGGTAGAAATAGAGTCTAATATGATGGCTTCGGGTAAGCTTAAAGCTAAATTAGAAACGGGAAACTGAGAAACTATACGGTTTAGAGAACAAGATGGCCTGTCAAGGTATAATAGATCCACAGATGACAGGGTAGACGATATGGCCAGAGTAATTAAAGAACTGTCAAATAAAATATCCAGAATGGAGCTTGAACAGGCCAAAGCTGATTCTTTCCCCAAAAAGGATTTCAAGAGGAACCCCAACCTCCTGAACCAGCAAAGACAAATAAAAAACGAAGATCAAAAAATACAAGCTCCCTTAAAGAACGAAAATTTTATAGGAGCGAACAATTTTAAATACTTTGGAGATTCGGATAATGATGTCACGAAATTCGGTGATGACTGCACACAACCATATCTGACTCGAGAAGATTATGAAAAATCTCTAAACACGCAACAACCGTCAAATAAGGGTGAATAAATTGATCATACTGAACTTTGTGAATCTCAACAAGAAACTGAGATGATAATGGCTGAGATCCAACCCAAGTATAACTTAAGATCTAAGAGTAAGCCCACCTCAACTGCTCAACCCAAGAAAATACTCCAAAGAGGTCAAACTTATGAGCCTACTCCGAAAGAGAACTTATTACCCAATAGCAAAACGAAAGTAGTAAGCACACAAGAGTCTGAAGTGGAAAAAGTTGAGACACAAGCACAAGGAACCGAAACAGCTAATAAAATTACGTCTTCAACCAGGACCATGAGTAATAAAGCGGTCCAGACGAATAAGTCAGAAAGGAAGGATTCAAAAGTCTCAACCAAAGAAACAGACAAGGTGAGCGGAGCTTTTAGTTTTGAAAACGAGATAAATAAAATTAAGATACCAATCCCTTTGGTAGAATTAGAAAAAAACCTCGTTTATCGGAAGCAGATTACCAAAGTGATGGGTGTCTCTGAGCTAGAAAGCCAGTCTAATGTTTTAAACCTGGAAGATGACAAACATAACATCACTTTTGGTCCCCATTTTGAAGGGGCCAAAGACACCATTTCTCCCTTTTATATCACTTTAAATGTGTATGATTAATTGCTACATAATTTCATGTTAGAGTCCGGAGCCTCCCATAACGTTATGCCTAAGATTATTATGGAAAAATTGGGTCTCCAGATCACCATACCTTATGCAGATCTTTACTCCTTTGACTCGAGAAGGGTTAAGTGTATGGGAATGATTAAGGACTTAGTAGTTACCCTGGCACAGGTCCTGGTTAAGAGTATCCTGATGGATGTGGTTATTGCAGATATTCCCCCTAAGTATGGCTTACTGTTGTCTAGGTCATGGGGAGCCAAGCTGGGGGGTTCCCTTCAATTGGATATGACATTTGCCAAAATCCCTGTGTTTGGCGACCAATTTACTCGGTTGTACAGAGAAACGAGATTAGCATATACAGTTAGTGATCCTCAAAACCCAAACAATTTCCCTAATTACATTGCGGACCAAGATCTGGGAAATTGTATTTTGTCTTTTGATGATGGTTTAGATGGTTGTCCAGAGGAAAACGATATAGAGCAGGAAGAGTCAAGTTACATGACAGAAGATCTGTGTAGCACCGGTGTCTAGAAAATGTATTTTGATGGTGCCTCATCTTCTGAAGGGGTCGGTACAGGAGTGCTTTTAGTGGCTCCCGAAGGTAAATTCGTTGTTCCTTTTTCCTACCGACTGCAGTGGGATGTAGATTATACTAACAACATATGTGAGTACAAAGCACTGGTCTTAGGATTAGAAGCTGCTAAAAAGATAAAAATAAATAACTTAGAGGTATATGGAGATGCAGAGTTAATAGTCAAACAGATAAATCGACAGTACCAAGCCAAGCATCCCAGATTAATATCATACAGGAATTGTTCCTGGGATCTCATGGAAAAAAAATTATCGTCTATAAATGTCCATTTCATCCCACGTGCAGAGAATTTACATGCTGACGCATTGGCTAAAGCAGCTTCAACCTTCTCTCCTCCCATGACTTTCAAATTGAAGTATCACATTGAAATCAGACACAGACCATCTATACCAGATAATATCCAACACTGGAAAGTCTTTGAGGATGACGAACAAATTAAGAAATTTCTTGAAGCAGTGGGTGAATTATCCGAAACACATGCAGACCAAGAAAATCAAAATGACCTGATATGGATCATGCAAGAAGGGGAAGATCCTAAGTCTTTCCGAGAAAAAATTGTGGATCATCGTATGTTGGTCCTTAAAAACAACCAGATTCCAAAAGGATTGATTCCTTTAGAAAGACTTTTTTATCAGAACTACGTACCTGTAAAATCCACTCTACAACCCCAACCAGAAGAAGTGGAGGACTGTGATATAGGAACTGAAGCAGAATCCAGGATAGTAAAAATATCCAAGTTCCTTCCTCCCGAAATAAAGAGTAAGTATAAATACCTACTTAGACAGTATAAGGACGTTTTCACCTGGTCTTATGATGAGTTAAGAACATATGACACTTCCGTAATTGATCACAATATACCTTTGAAGCCTGGGGTCAAACCATTTAGGCAAAATCTTAGACAGATTAACCCCATTTTGTTACCTATGATCGAAAAAGAAGTTAAGAAGCTTTTAGACACGAAAATAATTGTACCTCTGAGATATTCATACTGGGTAGCAAACCTGGTCCCGGTCAGGAAAAAGAGTGGGGAAATCAAACTATGTGTGGATTTCCGAAAATTAAATAAGTCGTCTCTCAAGGACAACTATCCGCTGCCCAAAATGGACCATGTATTAGAAAAGGTAGTTGGAGCAAATTGAATGTCTATGATCAACGGTTTCTCTGGTTATAATCAAATCGCCATGAATGAACAAGACAGGGAAAAAACTGCTTTCACCACACCATGGCGTACGTTCATGTATGACAAAATTCCTTTTGGTTTGATGAATGTAGGGGCCACATTCCAGCGCGCTATGGACATCGCTTTCATAGGAGAAAGGGTTAATTTCATAGTCATTTACCTCAACGATTTGACGATTTTCTCTAAAACCAATGAACATCACTTGATGCATCTTAAACAGACTTTCAAAAAATGCCACAGCTTTGGTCTATCTTTAAACCCAAAGAAATCACATTTCACCATGTGGGAAGGTAAGATTTTGGGTCATATCGTATCTAGAGATGGAATCAGGATTGATCCTAAAAGGATTGAAGTAATAGATACTATAAATATTCCCAGAAATGTAAAAGAGATTCAATCTTTCTTAGGAAGAATAATTTTTTTACGAAGGTTTATCCCGAATTTCGCTGAGATTGTAAAATTGATCACAGGTATGTTGAAGAAGGACAACAAAGTAAAATGGACAACCAAGGCCAAAGCATCATTCGCACATATTAAAAAAGTCATAAGTGAGGCACCTGCGTTAGCGAGCCCTGACTATCTAAAATATTTTCTTATCTTCTCATTTGCCTCCGAACACAAAGGAACGAAGAAGGATTCGAACAACCGATCGCCTTTTTCAGAAAGAGCCTTAGAGACGCAGAATTGAAGCATGATATAATAGAAAAACAGGTGTACGCCATGGTAAAATCATTAAAGGCATTCAGAACGTATGTACTACACTCAAAGATAATTGCGTACATGCCTACCAGTTCTGTGAAAGATATATTGGTACAGCCAGACAGCGATGGAAAAAGAGGGCGATGGCTCGCCAAAATCCAAGAATTTGATCTGGTAGTCAAACCGACCAAATTGATAAAAGGGAAAGGCCTAGACAAACTCTTAGCTGAGTCGAATTTCAGAGCCCTAGATATAAATTGCCTGCAGGAAGGCGACGAAGATATGAACCTAAACGAGTTGAATGAGGAAACAGGTCCAAACAAGATCGAAGAGAAGTTCATATCGTCAGGTTGGTATAGAGACATAGTGTCGTACCTTCTAACTCTAAAATTCCCAAATGAGCTATCACCATCTAAATCCAGGACTTTAAAACTCCATGCAGTTAAATATTGTATCGCCGAAGGTCAGCTATATTGGAAATATCCACTCGGTTTCCTGCTAGTCTGTTTAGTCGAATAGGAAACTCAGTGGGTTATAGATGAATTTCATGAGGGAATATGTGGGGGGCATCATGCTTGGAGAGCTATAGCTTACAAGATTCTGAGGGCTGGGTACTATTGGCCAAAACTTTTCTCAGACGTTAATTCCAAAGTGCATGCCTGCAACCCTTGTCAACTATTTGTAGGTAAACAGAAGCTCTCGGCACTGCCCTTAGTTCCAGTCAAATCTGAAGCCTTGTTTCAGCAATGGGGTCTAGACTTCATAGGCGAGATTAATCCCCATTCTAGTGCTCAACACAAGTGGATCCTAACCGCAATAGATTATTTTACTAAATGGGTGGAAGCCATCCCAACCAAAAGGGAAACATACTCAGTGGTAATCGATTTCTTAGAAGACAACATTTTGTCAAGATTTGGTTGCCCCCGAAAGATAGTTACTGACAACGCCCAAGCTTTTAAATCTATGGCTATGATCAGTTTTTGTCAGAAGTGTAACATCGTTCTCGACCATTCCACAACATATTACCCCCAGGGAAACGGATTGGCTGAATCATCTAACAAGAGCCTGGTAAATATAATTAAGAAAGTATTGGATGAAAATAAAAGGTCTTGGCATGTGCACTTAAAATACACATTGTGGGTGAATCTCATAAGCACAAAAAGGTCAATCAACATTTCTCCTTTTCAGATGTTATATGGGACCGATGTTGTGCTACCTATAAACCTAGCGCTCCCAGTGATGAAATTATGGCAAGATCAAAATGAAGAACCCAATCATGTCACCAGAAGGATAAATCAACTGATCGAGGTTCAACAGCATAGAGTCGAAATAGATGAAAAAATGAAGAAGTACCAAGATAACATGAAGGCATTATTCGACCACAAAGCAAAGGACAGAGATTTCCTCCCAAGTGATTTAGTGTTAAGGTGGGATGCAAGAAACGAAGAAGCAGCAAAACATGGTAATTTGACCACCTCTGGTATGGGCCATTCAGGGTCTCGGCTTTGGAAGGAAAAAATTATTTCCTACTGGAAAATATAGACGGAGAAGTCCTCAACGCCCCTATCAACGGGCGGTATCTGAAGCATTATATGACGTAACAGTCGCCAGATTCAAAAAAAAAAAAATTGTGTACATATATATATATTTTTCATTTAAACATTGCTCTTGATTTTCTTTTTTCGTTCATGAACTTTCGACACATTTCGGATAGCCCCGATAATATTCGTATTTGCCTCTTATAGGATTCCATCTGCATACAAAACAAGCAGGAGAAGTAAACTGAAAGTCGGTGTCATAAATAAGTCGGCTTAAACAGGTGATACCTAAGAAATTTCATATTGCGCAAAGAAATTGAAATGAAAAGGTAAAAATAAGATTTCTCAAAAGACATGTTCTAAAGGACTATTAAAGAAAAACGAAGTAACCTCACTCAAACAGCAACATCAGCTGAACTGATAAATAACAGAGTGGTTTCTTGGTTTAATAATCTTTGAAAAATTAAGACAAATTAAATGATTCACCCAATTTAAAAGCAGTCAGTCAAAGTAAAGTATCCCTGAAAATATCTACAAGAGTCAGTTTTGAATTTTTGACCTCTATATTTTCAGTCAGTAAGTCACTACCTGACATCCTTTCTATCTTTGGGTTTACCTTTTAAAAAAATTCACCATCTTTTCGTTTCACACACGAAGGGATAAGAGTTTTTCGTTTGAACCTTGTGAGCTTCAAAGCAGATTGTGGAAAGAAAGCAGGTCTTCACAACTACTCGATCCCCTGCTAAGAGAAGGAAAGTTTAGAGTGATCCTAACTTTCCTAGGTTTTTCAACAGCATCGGAGGATTGAATCTTTCTCAAATAGAATGCCCTAAGAAAGTTATTTTCCCTTTTTTCCCTAAGAACGAAGGTGTTGTGAAGGCCAAGGGAAGGTTGGTATCGAGTAATCAAAGTAAGTTGACAAACCTATAATGCAAAATATTACACAGATATCATCCCTGATACAAACTGATTGCCCCCATCTTTGCGCTCTAAAGAGAAAATTATAAGATAGGTGGTGAAAGGAAATTCAAAAATGATTGTCCCCACCTAGTCCAAGAGACGATGAAAGGAAATTCAGAAATGATTTCCCTCGTCTCAGCATTTAAATGCATGAATATATTGTGAAGTGGTGAAAGGAAATTCAGTAAAAGGGGCCAGATAACTTCACCGGGGTACTGAACAGGCTCGCTGGCAGTGAAGAAATATCTGAGATATCTGTAAGTTTGTTATACATGAATATCACTCTACTCCGGTGACCAATTCTTTTTAAAAAACCTGATCTACATCCCAAGTTTGGATGGTACTTCCCAATTAAAAACATATAATCTTATTCTTTGGATGCAAGCTGATAGCCGCAAGATCTGTTGGGTCTCCTAGAACTGTTTTGATTGTCTTAAAACAAACCTGAAATTAGTAGCGCGAAAGGGAAAGGCGTGAAAGGGACTACAACTAAGTTTAAAAAGACTATCTAAGTTTGAAAAAATCTTTTCAAGGTAAAAAACGAAGTCTCTTTCCCCCTTCGATACCCTGTTCTCAGGAAATTTTTTCGCCTAATTGAAGCTATTGACTCCATTTACCCAATATTGGCACGTGGTCTACTGTTCTTCCTGCCTTACAAGAAAGCGGGATCCCTATTTGGAGCCTATGTTGGAGCTACCTTTGTTTTTCTAGCCCATTACAAATTTCATTCTTAATGCTCGAAATCGAAAGATGGTTTTCGTATTTTTCCTCTGTGGCTTCAAAGTCTCTGAAGTTTTATCACGCGAGAAGCGATGATTATTGTACTCTCGAGGCGAGTCCTACCTTTCGTAAAAATGTTTCCTCTTTTGTTCTACCTCGAGATATCATAGGTCAGATGCTATAAATCACGTAGTTCACATGTCCCGAGCAACGAAATGGCAAAATTGTTTTGAATTTTTACCCAGGGTAGTAACGGGAGTAAAGTTTTCCTAAACCATGATTAAACATCATCGGGTTTTCGCACCTCGGTGTTCACCAAATCCAAAAGTTTATTGTCGTAGCCCCAATAGCCGAGAACACGAAGTCCTTATTTTAGTAACCCGTGTCAAGGTTAAAAGTAAAAGCTAAACCATGGTAAAAGTTCTGTCAGAAATTCGCCACTCGGCGTTTTCTTTTTAAAAAGTTACACCGTCTAAACCCCAACTCGCGAAATCACTATAAGGATATAAACGTAATTAATTAATCACATAATCCGAGTTTATCTTCCCTTTTAGTTAAGTCGTATTATCGTGATCTCGCGGTTTCGAAGCTCGGCATGCAAACTTCCCGGTAACTTACCTTCGAAGCTCTGAGTCGCGATACGGAAAATATAAATAATTACGAAATGAATTAAGCTCCTAATCATAATTACATTTTTATTAATCAAAATCAATCATCACAATTTCGGGGGTTAGAGGTTCAAAAGGTTAAAGCAAAATTCCCGATACAACAAGTGACGAAAGATTAATTAACGTTGGTAAAACCGGATTAATTAAGCTAAATCAATACATATCCCGTGTTTTGATGCTTGCATGATTTACAAGGTAGCCTTATTCTTTCCATACGCCAACTGACATTTTAAACCGCCAAAATTTATGACATTAATGAGGAAATAGGGAAAATCGATGAATACAAGATCGGATTTTTATGGAAAAATTTATTTCTAAACATGATTTGACAAACTTGTTCTGAAAGGTACCGAGTTTTCGAATATATATAAGAGTTGTGGTTCATTATAACAGATGCATTTTCATATTACGCAGAGCACATTATCTCTGAGCAAGTTGACTTCTGTATGTATACATATTTCCATCGCAGAAGAGCTAAAGCACAATCTCCAGCCATGGCTCCACGAAAAACATCCAAAGCCAGTGTTGAGGTTTCGGGACAAGGCTTGGACAACATTGTTGATACTTCGCCTCGAAGTATCGACTCGGTCCCAAATTGTTCGTTCGTTTCAGATGTTCTGCAGGCCGAATTGGTGGATTATTCCGATGACTCCAGCAACAATGAAAAATATGGCATAACCACCAAGTACAAGATCGTCATTCAATCCTGAATGAATAAAGTAGCAGCCAGGCCACGATTGCTTCCATATTATGACATGGTCCGATGGGCATTATACCATGTGGACATACCGACCAGAACCATCATGAATGAGCAGAAAGTCACCATCGGGACTTTCAGGCCTGAACATCTGCAAGCCATGTATAAGCTGCCTACAACGTCCGACTATACATATGGCACTGAATTCTTGGACGAGTTCAATCATAAGGAATGGGTACAGTATGATAAAACCATGTCCAGTTTAATAAGATATTGGGTTTCGCACGCCGCGAAGTTCAGGGCTGATAGCCATGACATATATTCAATAGCTTCCTTAGAGTCGTAGTACAAGTATGTAGCCATGATGATATGCAGGTTATACGGGAGAGAGGACACCTCACATTGTTTTCTTACGTGGGTGCCTCTAATGTTTCGGGTCGTCGAAGGCATTTCCTTCGACTGGGCAAAAATGTTGTCAGATAGCTTGACCAGTCGGGTCACAGAGTAT
The DNA here is from genome assembly GCA_010110895.2 of Picea sitchensis. Classification (NCBI taxonomy): domain Eukaryota; kingdom Viridiplantae; phylum Streptophyta; class Pinopsida; order Pinales; family Pinaceae; genus Picea; species Picea sitchensis. Next base: position 71,687 of record SNQJ01S0060682.1, on the reverse strand, counting down.
CGAGAGCAGAAAGAGAGCGGAAAGGTGTCTTCATTTTTCATGTCTACATACATTATGGACGTCGTGTGTTTTTTGACACCATTTTCCTTAATGAGCTAGAGTTAGACTCCAGCAGAAGACAAGCCCATACACGTCTATCATTCAAAATTATGGGAAAACAAAGCGGCAAATTTCATATACGAAATCTTCAACTGGGTGATGGTGCCTCTGCATGTCACTATTTTCGGTCACCTGCCACCCAGGATCTCGGACAGTATAGTGACAAATCTGAGCAGTATAGCAGACTGGTATGTAGAGGCCGAATTTTCATACCTCAGATTTTTCGGGGCTTCTGTTCCCCCGCATGCATTGCCATTGTTCATTACTAACAAGATGGTTTGTCGTGAGGTTTCCAGACAAATAGTAATCGGTGGTATAAGAAAGGAGCTTAAGGGATACTCAAAGAAGGTATGGCCACCTTTTCCTGTTCATTTAAATTCTTATTCTTTATTAGATTTCAGGCATGCCAAAGTTGAGGTAGCAGCCCTGGAAGACCTAAATTTGGTCCTCATTGAATACAAGACGCACAATCCACAAAAGGTCTTGAGCAATCATTTGGCCAGTTGCGGGCTCAAGAGATTTGAGCACGAGAATTCACCCTCGGATGACATTTTCTGATCAGGGGATCAAATTTTGCTCAAATTTCAAAGTGCTCGGAATGCAACGAAAACAGTGCCATTGCGTCCGTCTCGTCTTCCTGATTTCGGAGGTATATTTACTTTGTCAAATGGACTCCGTATGGAGAAGATATCACGATCTGTTCGTCAAGCCAAACAGGCAAAAACTTTGATGCTGACTGTACCAATCCGTACAGCTCGTACGGTCTGACGTGGCAGGACCGTACGACCGTACAACGGTGATGTGGAAGATGTTGATTAGTTGATATATGGCGAGTCAGGAGTTGACACGTGTCCATTTATGGGCAAATGAAATGAGGACACGTGGCCCAATCCGTGGGCGCCACGTGTCACTCATTG
>SNQJ01S0060682.1:41253-70661 GCA_010110895.2 Picea sitchensis | reverse complement strand
CATAGACTGATATAGTCTTTTGGAGGTCCAAAAGCTTCCCAATGGGGAGGTGTGATCAGGGGATCAAATTTTGCTCAAATTTCAAACTACTCGGAATGCGACGAAAATAGTGTCATTGCGTCTGTCTCGTCTTCCTGATTCCGGAGGTATATTTACTTTGTCAAATGGACTCCGTATGGAGAGGATATCGCGATATGTTCGTCAAGCCAAACATGCAAAAAATTTGATGCTGATTGTACCAGTTCGTACAGTCCGTATGGTCTGACGTGGCAGGATCGTACGACCATACAAGGGTGACGTGGCATATGTTGATTGGTTGATAGATGGCGAGTCAGGAGTTGACACGTGTCCATTTATGGGCAAATGAAATGAGGACACGTGGACCAATCTGTGGGCACCACGTGTCACTCATTGGTTGGCTAGTGGTTGTATGTAAAATATATGGGAGTCCGCGGGGTTCGACCCCCGGACCTCCCCCAACACCTAACGCCTTCGCATGATCGCCCAACCGTTGGACCACGAGTTGGTTCTTGTTATATATGTCAACGCATATATATTTAATTGTGTTCATTGTATTAAATGGAAAGGGGGGCGGGCCGAGGCCTAGCCCCGACCCGTGGTTCCATTATATAACATATGACCGTGTATTAAAATATGTGGCGCGGATTTGTAAAACATAACCCAAAGTTTTGTATGACCATATTAATATGTCTGCACGTGGTTGTTGGTGCGTGGGGTTTGGTATAAGCCACCGTTTTTACATTGCATATGCCCACGAATTAGGAGAGTGGGAGTAGGTTACACCCGTTGCAACCAATTAACCACTTATTTGCCAAGCGCGCATTCATATGCACCATACGCCCAGGTGTCGAGGCGGTTAGGGGCTGGGGCGCCCTTAACCGTTCTACGGTTTGCACTGTTGGCGCGGTTGCGCCCGATGCTGGGTTTTCACGCTTTAAAATGCGTGTGAGCCAGGTTCATTGAGAGAGGGTGCGTTTTGTAGATTCAGAGACAGCAAGCTTGAAGAGGGAGACTTTTAGGAGGCCTAACTTCTTCATTTTTCGACCGATTGAGGTGTCGAAAGAGCCCAGACAGGTGTTTTGGGATGCTCTGAAGCCATTGGAGCAGTCGGTTTGTCAATTTGAGCATTGTAAGACATGTTTTTGAGCACTTTTTGAGCAATTAATAATAATGATCCATTGGAAGCTGGACCAGGAGATGTAGCCCATAAGAGGGGTGAACTCCTTTATCAATTGTTGTGCTTATATGTTTATGTTCATTGATTATGTTGTTGTCTATGTGTAATTTGCATAAGTAATCATTTAATTTATGTGTTGCAAAATTATCCTTTTTCTTTAAACACATAACATTCACTTGCAATAATTTTCAAGTTTTTCAAGTCTTCTTCATTTTTAGATCATTTTCCGAGGCGCAAGGTCCTATGCCGAGATCCTATCTCAGATAAAAACCTTAGCACCCGAAGAAAGAGTCGATGTTCTAAAATTCCAAGAACATCAGCGCAGTTGTCTTCCCGCAGTGCTATGGGGTGAGAGTCTGAGTACGACGGAAGTGAAACAAAGAGATGTCGAAGGCTCTAAGGATGCGACTCCCAATCAGGAAAAACACCAAGATGAGAGAGAGAAAACTAAGAATTCGAAAGCAGAGATTAAGACTCCTGACTCGCCGAAGAAGTAGAGTCTGTTTAATACTCTGGGAAAATCAGCGAAGCAGATCGAAGAACCTATCACATCAGTTACTCCCTTGCAGTCAAATCAGGGAAATATTGGCGCAGGGTGGATCTTCAATGAAGAGTTGAGGCCTATAAGGATATAATAGCTCCCTCTGAATGAGTTCTTTTTCGATAAGAAGAGAAAGGAAATGGTAAAGAGGGAATTCTATCAGGAAGGAGAGTCAACAACCAAGAAATAAAAAGTCATAACTGATGGGAAGGACAAGAAGAATGAACAATTCACGACTGAAATAGCAGGGACATTAGGAGCATATGCCTCGGCGAATCAATTTTCAGTCGGGCTTTTAAAAAACCATCTTAAACGAAAAAATCGCCTCATTAGGACCCTTGAAGCCAAACTAGCCACAACAACAGAGACTGCCAAAGACCAGGTGAGCGTAGGAATAGATCAGGTCAGGTTGGCCGATAAAAACGAGATAGAGATACTCAAGACTAAGCTCGAGCAAGCACAGCTGGTGTTCCAGGATGGTCAGATGCAAGCAAGCCAGCAAAAGGATTTGATCGAACAACTACAAGCTAGGGTGGAGATCGCCAAGAGAAGAATGATAAATATCATGATGTTTAAATCACAGGCGATGGAGATTCGGAGCAGAGTCTCTGCGGCCCAACGAAATTTACTCGCCAAGGTAGAAGCGATCCGAGACAATTGTTTGCTAGTAAACCAGTTTTTGGAGAACTTATCTGCTAGAGAAAGGGAAGATGGAGAAGCACGGGTTGCCTTCCAAGAGGTTGTGATAGCCACAAACAATAGGGGTTCGGGAATTACTCCCAGGTTCACCATTTCGGAGCAGACCAGAGGAAACATTCTATTAAAAGAATGGGAGCACAACATCGCGGAAGGCAAGCTACAAGCCAAAAGGGTAATGAATTCCTTAGAAGAGGCCTTTAGTGCTATAGATGGCAATCTACTAGGCATTGATAGTGGAGGTAATGTCGAGGCGTTGATGCAAATGAATATGGAAAAAATCTCGCTTGATCTAAAGGAAAAAGAGGATAGAGATTCGGTCGAGATCTCCCAAGTGACTATGGTGGACATAGTCCAAATAGACAAATGTATGATTAAACCAAGCACGCAATTATGCGCTATTGACATCATAGACAGACAGATGGGAGACAGGCTGCCGCAATTATCCTGAGACTGTTACTCTTTTGAATCCAACTGTCAAGCAGAACCGTCGAGGTTGATATCTCAGCTGGTTGAAAGATGTGTCACCTGTACCGAGCACACACGAGGACAAACTTCTGGAACCAAGTGAAGACAGAGAAGAAGAAATGGAGCGATTTCTCTCCTTCCTATCATAACTGAAATTTTTGTAATGATTGAGATTCTATCTTATTGTAAAACTGTATAAATATACCATAGAAAGAAAGAAAAAGGGATGGACCTTTTTGTGTCGATTGTAACAGAGTTTTTACATTTTGAGAGTTAATACAAAGCAAATCTGAAGATTCTCAATTCCATCATGACTGTGTTATGAGTTTGTTTTCTTGTATCTCATATTTTCGTTTCATTTCATATTCATAACTGGTGAATTCTTCGTTATAATTTAGTACGACCACTACTATAGCGAATGAATTTTGGTTTTCTGTAATTGTTTATTGTTTTTCCTCTGTACCAGTTATTAGCAGGTGTAAGACCAATCAACACTTTCATAATTCTACATATATTTTATGCTACATCGAGTTATTTCCTTACAGTTTTCCTCTTCTGTTTATACGTGAGATTATCCCTTAATAGGATCCTTACACGATAGATAGCTAAATGTTTTTCTCCCACCTCATACATTTTATTAATATATAACTCAGTTATGGGAAAGAGCCTTTGATTTTCACCCCGTTTTATTTCCGAAATCATAAATTCTCTTTTATACGACCAAATTGAGACAACACTTAATTTCTCTCCGAAGTTTTTCTTAGTTTACTGTTCCTCCATGACTGTCCCTGAACCAACACAACCCAATATCGAACCTGGATTATCAAATCAAACGCACATTGCCTTAAACCTTTTCGACACTATTCTTAAAACAGCCACTACCCGGGTTGAACTCAAACGTTCATGGGTAGCGATCGAACAGGATATAGCCATCCAGGAGCAGTTGGAAGCTAGACAATGCCAACGTAGAAATATTCCTTAGTTTCCTTGTTGAAGGTTGACGTTTCTCTCTTCTCCGCCTTTTACCCACTTTCGGATGCCTAGACACTGTACTTCTAAGCCTTAAATACAGACTCTGGAACAACAACTACAATGGATTCTACCATTCCTTTTGTTGCTTCCTACAAACTTAATGTGTTTTTACCAGAGCTAATCACAAGACATTAAATCAATACCTGTAATATATATTCAGAGATCTTGTTCTTTTAATGTCTTCTCCCAATTTTTCTTCTTGGTTGGGATGGTCTCAAATCTATAACCTATAAACACTCGCTTTCACTGCGCCCGAACTTGCACAACAAATCTATGTGATTCCAATTTGGAATTTGATATCCTATGCAGCGACATAATGAAGGGAATACACAATATTCACACTAGCACAAAGAATCAATAAACACAAGGATTATATTCATGAATCTATACACAAATTACACAAGGCCTTCTTTCCTTCCTTGGCTTGATTTACAATTAAGTGGCCTCTATTCGGCCTTTTGGCCACACTGGGCCTTCTACATACTCACACTTATTTCCATCTCTGTCTTAATTTTCTTCCTCTAATGCCTGGAGGCTTACAAAATATACAACATGAGGTTGAAACCTAAATTCATTTCAGATCCTAATTAGACTCCACAAATTTTGCAAGGATCTCTCATATCCACAATATCCTCAAGATACCACTCTAGGATCTTTTCTAGACCTCACAACTCTCAAGATCTATTGTCATAGGAAGATTCAATTACACTTAATCAAACTAAACTCAACAAACTCCATATCACACAATTATTCTAGAATTTAACTAAAAACATAGGAAATTACAATAATTTCAAGTTAGGGAATCAACTCCCTTGGTAAACTGAAAGGCCCCTAGGTCTAATCAACAAGGTTCATTTTTGGAGGAAAAAATGCTCCTGAATCAAGATAGGTTCTATTGCCTCCTTTATTCTCCTATTATGTTTCCTTTGTAAATCCTTCAATCTTGTGTCAAGTTGTTCTTAAGGGGGATGTTAGGATATTTAGACACTTAAGAGTTAGTTAAGATCAATGTGGTCTAATGTGTCATTAGGTGAAGGTATGTTTATTTATCATGCATTAGTATGCATTTGTAGTTAAGTAATTCGATAGTCACGATATGTTCCCAAAACAGAGTGATCTGGAAACTCATACTCTCCTCAATCTTAATGGCTACATTTATCTTTGGTTTAGCACCCAATTGGTCCATGGTCTCTATTTAAAGATAAAGGAGGGTAATTTGTTGATGAACGATTGTGAGAGACTCTCTTTTAAATATATCTATAATATTTTTCTTTTGCATTGATGAATTTCTCTAAGTGGCCACGTTGAATGGGGTCGTGGATGTTTCCCTATAGGTATTTTACCGCGTGAAAACATCGATGTGTTGATATTTGATCTAGTTGTGTGAGTGGTTACTGAAGGTTTCCATCCTCTGTTGGAATACCCATGTTGTCGAACACCAATTGAGTGTCCCAAAAGGTCTACTAGATTCAAATCAATGAAATAAGGCGAGAATCAAGAGGAGACCTGACAAGAAACACTACTTAAGCACTAGATATCCCAAGGAGGTCATGAAAATATATGTTGCAGAGTGACTCAAGTGAGAGTAATCCAACACAGAAGAGCCTCCATACCAAGAGCGAGACATATCGGTTTCATCAACAAGTGGGTAATGTATGGAAACATGTCAGATGTAGGGCACACTATGGTTCCTATGGGTGGGTAGGAATTTGTGAGTACTCAAGTATAAAATCCATTCACTATATATTTTCTCCTTACAAGAGATGTTATCCATTAGATGAAATAGTTGTAAGTTGTGAGGAGAAGAAAGCAACAAAGTGACAAAATGAAAAGAAATACAGAGGAAACTACAATAAAAAACAATTGTGCATGGGGGAAATCCTATGCTAATGCCGCATCATTGTGAGGGAATTATTTATAGGGTAGGTCATTATGCCCAAGTCTTACATGAAGAATCACTTTCCTTGATAATCGATGCAAATCAAAGTTGCAAGGATCCTAGTAGGGATCATGATAACAAGGAAACAAAAACAAATAAAAGGGAGCGAGAAGAAAATATGCATATCAAGTAGAGAATGTTAGGAGAGGAGACAAACAAATCTAACTATTACAAAATCAAAGCAACAACTAAACTATAAAATGAAATGTAAGCAATTCTAACTATCATGTAAGCATAGAATCTAGACTATGAAAGTAAATGTTGAAATAAATGAACGAGGAAGAGGGTAAGTGAATGAGACATGCATTAACAATGCAATAAGATAACTTGTATAGAAAAAACTATAAATTGAGTAAATGAGTTAGGTGTGAGTAGTGTAAAGAAAAAAATATAAATTGAGTAAATGAAATGTGAAAAAGAAAATAAGAGTTAGAAACATAATGCCTAAACTTACCTAAGCATAATACATATCCATGTGAGAGCCTACTTCGACTTGTGAATTAGATGTGAGAAATATAATCTTAGTTCCAAAACAAGATAAGTGTTAGGATATTTAGACACTTAGGAGTTAGTTAAGATCTACTTGGTCTAATATGTTGTTAGGTAAAAGTGTGTTTCTTTAGTATGCATTTGTAGTTAGGAAATCCGGCGGTCACGATATGTTCCCGACATAGAGTGATCCGACGGTTCATACTCTCCTCGATCTTAACAGCCATTGATCCGTGGCTTAACACCCGATTGGTCCATGATCTCTATTTAAAGAGCATGGAGGATCATTTGTCGATGATCGATTGTGAGTTGGTCCATAGATCTCTACGAAGAGCATGGAGGATCATTTGTCGAAGATCGATCATTTGTGAGAAACTCTCTGTAAAATCTCGTAATCTTTTTTTCTTTGCATTTAATAAACTCACCATGGTCACAGCTATGAATGTGGGATGTTTCTCAGAGGGGTTTCTACCACGGAAAAACACGGCAGTTGGATCTTGATATGTATTTGAGGGTTAATACAAGGTTCTGTCCTCCTGTTGAATGGCAAGTAGAACATGGTATCGTGAGTTCGCCAGCGACCGCCCTTGTAGATCGAATTGTAGCCTGAATTCCCTATCTCTATTTTTTTTGGCATTTATGTACATTTCTTGGCGGAAAGGACTGTTCCATTGCATCTGGAGCACTTTTTTCAGGGAACACCTTCGTTTCACTCAAAGGTTTCGCTTGCCCAAGATAATGGCCATTACAAATGAATCCTGAGGTAGCAAAGTCCTAATGCATGTATTTTTTATTTTTCTTTTGCAAAGTTTTGATTTTATTTCGGTTTGTATTTTTTTTTCCCTGCCGCTACTCTTTAGATCTGTATAGTGCTCTTTTGTCTCCTAATTCCAGTGTGATCTCAGCAAATCAGAAATAGATAGGAAAAGGTGCATCTTCCAAGTTTAACCGGAGATCTAAACCCTTTCTTGTCATCGAGAAGCCAAATTTTTTTCTTAGAAAGAGTTTTTTGGAGCAACATTCCTCCGCTGTCGTCTCAACAAGAGTTTTTGGAGCATGCTCAACAACAACAACAACAACAACAACAAATAACAACAACACCCCCCAATCCTCCTTCCGAACATCACAATATGTTTTGGTTAGACCCGCTGGTTAAAAGTTCCTTTATTAAGTAAGAGGTCTTGAGTCTAAGTCTTTTGTTACTTTTTGAAAGTTCATGCTAAAAATTGTAGTGCATTTCACTTCAAGTATAAAATGAATCACTATAGCAGCTTTATATTTTATTTTAGAGTTATTTTGCATGCAACTTTTCTCAAGTATAAGGTAACTTACTGTAAAGTGACCCACTTTATAAAAGTGGGTCACTTCATAAAAGTAGCTTACACTAATAATGTCACATTTGCTATCGCTTATGCCTTTTTTAAAAGGCATAACTCTCACATCGGAAGCTCGAAGGCCGCTTTTTTTTTAAAACCGTATGACAACTTTTCGAGATCTTTCCATCTTTCCATCTATATCATTAGTTTTTACTTTAAATCTGCATTATCTACATATTTACAGGTTTCTATAAGTAATCGGCCAGTTTACCAACACAACTACTTCCAATGGAGATCCCATATGGAAGATTTATTAAGAAGTAAAGGCCCATATCGGATTACCAAGGAAATGAAACAACTCCCACCGATGATGACAAGAAAGCCAAATGGGATAATAGGAATGATGAAGCACGTGTACTAATTGGAATGTTCATCTCTCCTAATTTAAGGCAAATTAAATCTTCAAGGAATTGAGGACCTGGGTGCCTTTTGGGACAATATTGAACTGCGGTTTGTAAAATCAATATTATTCGAGAAAAAAAGTTAGAAAATCAAATACTAAACTTGAGTCCAAGTAGATTTTTTCGCATCTGAGACTATTCATCTAAGTTTAGAAACACTCAATTTTATGTGTAGAATGTAACATAAAATTGGAAGAAGTTGAGCTGCTTGTATATTATCTTTTCTAAGCTAGGTAGTGCATATTCTGTGGTTTGTATCTACCTTTATGCCATGAAAGAGGTACTCAGGGAAAGCTTGTGTAGATCCCACTCTTGAGTCCTTTGTACTTCTTTGATTAGGTATGAAGATAAGCTTCTACTAAATCTTGAGGATCAACACCGGCAGGCAATTCTCAAACAAAGCCTTAGTTGTCCACAACAGAAGATAAAACCAAGTATCCTAAGAAGCAACATCCTCGCTACAACAACAAACAAACCCATGGTCCCAAACCCGCCGTGATAGCTTCACCCTAATGGTGACAAAGGATCAAATATAAAAGTAAGAATACTAATCAAACATTGCAACTTTGTATAAATATGGTCATGATGGAGTTCAGATGTTTCAAGAAGATGGAACTTCTTAGAGCTGCATTTAAAGAAGCACAAACATCAAGATTGATTCCTTCTTCTTCTTTCTATGGACATGTAATTCTCAGTTTTTTTCCTTCAATAGCTATCCTCTAACGCTACTCTTCTTCTTCTGTTGAGTGGCTTATTGATTTAGGAGATCTTATCATATGGCTAAGGATAGTGCCATATTTTTCCTCGGGTCTAAATGAATGTAACACTAAGGAAATATTTGTTGCTGATGATAGATCTCCCAGTTGTAGGATATGGAACAATCAGGTACAAAATGGTCATTTCCAATGATGTATTATGTGTTCCGTGTCTTTCTTGTAACCTTCTCAAGATATCAAATCATTCATTCAGATGAAGGTAAAACCAAAGATTTTTCACCTCACACCTTGGGTTGTAGTCAAGGATCTAAAGATCCTAAACATGTTCTTTAACTGAATTATTGGATGATATTACCAAAGTTGTACAAGTTTGAACTTTGCGCTCATCACTTTTCATCAGCTTCAGGTTAGTTCGCAGATAATTCTTGAGAAATTTTTGCCATGAGCGGTTTGGTCATCTAAATCCATATCGCCATTGCAACAACTATGTAATCAAATGATGGTGACCGGTATTCCTCTTGTTTCATTCAAAGATAGTGTTTGTGTTGGTTGTTCTCGAGAAACATCATCAGGACAATTTTGGAAAACGTGCCTCTTGGCACTGGGTCCGGTACTTTTGTTCACAATATTTGTGTGGTCCTCTTCTTCTCCTTATTTTCTCGGTGCAAGTATTTCTTAACTTTCATTGATGATTTTTCCAGACGTGACTTGCTTACTTTAAAACTCAAAGTGAAGTTTTCGATAGTTTTGGCCTACAAGGCCCTTTTGTAGAAAAGCAATCTGACATCAAATTCAAAGGTTAAGAACAGAGATTGAGGCTAATATGTGAACACTAATTTGCCAAGTTATCAGACCATTGTAAAATTCAAATGAAACACTTGTCTGCATATACACCACAACAAACAGGTTAATGAGAGAAAGAACCGCGACATTAAAAGAAATGGCTAATTGTAGATCCAATCCATGGGATTAAGCTCCATGTGATTGGTAGAAGCAATGAACCGGCAAATTAAATAGTAAATTGTACTCCCATAAAGGCTCTTAAAATATAACACCGAAGAACCTTGGACTAAAATTAAACTGTGATGTAAGTCACTTCCGTATTTGGCAAGATAGCATGGGCTCACATTCTCGAGGAGAAAAGGAAAGCATTTCAAGATAAAAGTGAGAAGTGTATATTTGTTGGTTATTCCAAGATGTCAAAGGTTAGACTTCTTCACCATTGTAATGAAATTATTCTTAGAAGATAAGGAATTTACGAAAATCTCTCAGTCAAGGAAACAATTCATGGGTAGCCCTTCGACCGCTGAGCCATCTTGGCGATGTGCTCTTTTGTTCCTATTCTCGATTCTTCTTCAGATTATGAAAATCCACCTCCGCCTGCACAACCTCCTCCAGATGAGTCCTTTGAACCCTAACAAGAATTCGCCAGCTCCATCACTTCCTAGATGGGTTCGTTCAAAAAGAGAAGCAACTGGTGGTATTTTCAGTGACCCTCCAGATCAGTATCGAACACGTTCACAGTTCCAAAGAGCCTCTTCTCTTTTGTCTCAAGTTTCAGAAAGTCATGATCCAAAAACATTTGCGTAAGCTTCCAGCTCATCAAGATCATAGAGAAGTAAATGAATGAAGAGCATTACTCTTTAATGGAAAACGACACTTAGGATCTTGTAATTCCTCCAAAAGGAAAAAACCTTGTTAGATGCAAATGGGTATATAGAACTAAGTGTGCACAAGATGGAAGTGTTGAAAAACACAAGGCCTGGACATACAAAGGATTTCCTAAGTCAAGGTCGATATTCATAATGAAACCTTTGCCCCAGAGAAATAAAAATGAATTCCATCCGCCTTGCTCTTGCCCTTTGTTGCCCTCACATAAATGGAGGTCCATCGATGGATGTTAAATCCGCCTTCTTAAGGTGGATTTGAAAGAAGAAATCTACATGGAACAAACTCGCTATGCTCCATAGAGCGGATTCCCAGCCTTGTTTGTCGCCTCTCAAGAAATCTCTTTATGTCTCAAGCAAGCCTCTAGCTTGCGGCGCTAAATGATAGCTGTGATTAAGTTAATCGGATTCTCTAGATGCCATTCTCGACCTAATGTCTATATCAAGAAAGTAGGAATCCATCTCTCATCACTACGTCCTTTTATGTTGATGACCCTTTATCTCATCGGGTAGTGACCAAACTTTTAAACCATGTGAAAAACCAAATTCTAAGAAGAAATTTGAAATGATGCACTTAGGCTTTTTGCACTATTTATTTCCAAGTTTTGCAAACCAATGAAGAATTTTTCTTTCCTAGCATGTTTGTGTGACCTTCTTCGTCGCTTTTACATGGATTATTGTAAACCAACCTCTTCTCCCTTCCAATATGGAGTCAAGCTGAGCCACTTGTACTTCTCATGAAGTTGGTGCCACCTCAGACTATCAGGCTAGTTGGTAGCCCTTATAATTCTAGACTCATACATGTCCCGATCTTTCCTTTGTTATTGTTCTTGTTGTCTCGAGAGTATGTAAACACCTCATGAAACCATTGAAAGCAAGTTTTAGTGTTAGGGGATACTTTCATGTTCGGTGGTAATCGCTCAGCTGGATATATCACAAGCCTTGGGGGACCCTTTATTGGTTGGTTTTACTTATTCAGATTGGGTCGGCGACCACGATGATCGGAAGTCTACTGTAGGTTATGTTTCCATCCTTGGTTGAAGGCCTGTCACTTGGGACTCTCTGAATCAACAACCCGTTGATTTTTATTTAGTAGAAGTAGAGTATTGATAAACGACACTTTCTTCAGCAGAAGCCGAGTACCGAGCAGCGGTAAATGCAAGTCAGGAATCCCTGTGGCTTTGACAGATCCTTTCAGAGTTTGGATTCCAGCACCAGCATCCGACCAGAATTTGGTGTGACAATCAAAGTGCCATCAAGCTCGCTAAAGACCCAGTTCAAAATCAGCGTAGCAAACACATCGAGCTACACATGCACTTCATCAGAAATCTTATTCATGATCAAGTTATTAAAGCTTGGTTTCCAAAATATGTTGAAAATCATTAAACACTTGTAGACGATAAAAATCGCAACGAGGAATTTGCCCGCAAAGTATTTTTAAAACCTATTATTTATAGCTAATGATATATATATAATACTAGTAGGTGGGACCCCCTTGTAGATTGGAAGATCAGAGTTAATCTTGTTATACATTTTATGTTGTTGTTTGATGACGCTTACAGGGATCTACATGATTGATGATGAAATATTGGTTCTATTTGCGTCAAATGGAAGATGGATAATGCATGCTATGTGTGGGTTTCATTACTCTAAATTTTCAATTCCATGTCATGATGGCTTATGTAAACTGTTATTACAATTCTATTGGTGCCATGATCTATTACATGTTACCCCTTCACAAAACACATGTTAGTCATGGAAAAAGATAAAATAAATATGGAATAAATCTAAGGAGAAGAAACTAAACTATGCTATATTATGCTACAATATATGTATTTGAAAATTAAAAGGGTTGATGTTAGTCCTAACTAGCAATGTTAGTGGATGTTAGTGGTTATACAATATATTGAGTCATATGGAGCGCATGTGATATATGTTATGGTTTTGGACATTGGTTAGTATGGATAGGGTGGTGCACTTTGCAAGTAATGGATGTTAGTTTCGATGCATGGATTAATTGATGATTGGTTGGAGTGTAAGTAATTAAATGAGTAGAGGATGGAAGCAATGTGCATTTACTGCATGTCACCCCATACCTCTCCCAATGGTCGTCACCCTAGCTTGGCTATTGTTTAATTGTTTTTCATTGTGGTTAAGCTCTTATTTTCAGGCGAGGAAAGAACTACTCGACCAAGCTCGCGCTTTTAAGGCTATTTGGTTGCAGGTATGTTTTTTTCGCTATCCATGAACTCGCTTTGTTTATGAAATAGATGTTGGATCGGTGATGTATTGGTTTGTGCTTTTCTTGAGGCTGAAAACTGTGTAAACTCGTGATGTTTCTCTGGAATGGTTGTTCTGTGTTATTCATTGCAAATGGAAAAATTGAATGGTTGAAATCGCGGTTTCATTGATTATTCTGAGTGGTGGAAGCCATGAAGGCTCTATGTTGTCTTTATGGGTTTTTGTTGGAGGGTTGGTCTAGACTTGATGGTCATATCCACACAGTTCTTGTAAACATACCCAGTTGTTTTTGGTGTTATGGGGTTACTGTGTTTGTTTTTTAACCACCTTGGGTCACTGCTATCATTTTCACCTGGTCGTGGGCTTATGTATGATTTTGGCTTCTGCACAGTTGGTTATGTTGGCTATTATGCCAAGATGCTTGCTTTAGGGTTGGTTGCTATCACATGGCTCTGCATTTTTACTAGCATTATTTAGTTTTTTGGTAAAACCACCAGGCTTATACCCATGCATGTTCTTGGGGTTATTACTAGCCAGTAAGGATCCTCTCATCCTGTGTTCGTAGTCTCTCCTACCCACTGTGAATTGTCACCCTGACATACAAGTTAATGGTTATATGACCTATGTGTCCACCGTGTTGTTTCGAAGGGTTCTCACCTGCTATTGACATGGTAGACTCCAGTCTCCTTCTATTTCAATGATCGAACGAACCCTTGACTGTTTTCTTGTTTTCATTGGTATTGAGCCCGATTTTGATTAACTCAATAGTCACACTCCGTCGGTCATCTGGTTGAATGTTATAGTTGTTGGGTAGTATTTACAGTGGGGTTGATTATTGGCTCGTCCCCATTGATCAGGTTAATTACAGAGTTAATGGAATAGCGTTGACAATGGTTTTTATTATTGGTATTTAGTTGTTGCATTATGTATTATAACAGTCGAATTGATAGCTCAGCATGGTTAATTGGTTGATTCGAGAAATGAAATGGGCACATAGTTCTTGCCTCTTGTGTTGTAACAGTTGGATTGTTAACTCAACATTGTTTTATGGTTTGATTGGGAGTATTCCTGTTTGTGTTATGCATTGGGTTGTGTGTTCCCTACAACATGGTATAAGTTGAAATGATGGTTGTTGTTACTGTGTGTTTTAATTTCCAATCGGGATTATTGCAATTTAAAATCGTGATAGTTGTGACTTGGTTGTCTGTTGTGTATGTTTTATGGATATCATGAATTGTATCAGAGATGGGCATGGGTTTTATAATAGTGTGGTTTCATTACAATTTAAAATGATAGTTAAATTGATTAGAGGAATGGAATCGGGCACGATTTTAAAAGAACTTGTGTTTGTGTTTGATTTGAGGAGATTATTCATTGACAGTGGTTGATGTTTTGATGCGAAACAGAGTGGAAAAAAATGATTGTGTGTTCATTTGAAATTTGTTTTAAATATAATGGGACAAATGAGAGGAAACATAATTCTTATACAGGTTTTTTTGGACGGCATGTTATTTTGAGTATGATGACACTGTGTTAAATATTTAAATGTGAATAGTGAGCAAGTTAACACACAATAATGGTTAAATTATACACAGTGATTGTTTAATTGCTCACGGTAATTATTTGGCTAGTGTTGTATCATTTGCATTAAATACATAATTGTTTTATGGATTACTTAATGGATTTTTCGAACAATATCCGCTCTTTTCCCCTACCACTATTTCACTTTTTCGCTAATTACAATGCCCTCACCTTCCCATATCCATTATCCACTCCTTGCTCCTAAAATTTATTGCCATTATTATAGTTCTTTTCATTTCAATAGATAAAAGCATCATAAGAACAAGATCACTGAGAAATACACATTCACAAGAGACACAACATTTATCCTTGGAAACCCTCTAGGGGAAGAAAACCCAGAAAAAACTTCCTTATCATAAATAGCTTATACAATGTTCAAGAGATAACTCAAACCAATACAGATAGTCCTCCCCAAGAGATGTGTCACTCTTCTTCTCCTCTCTCTAATTGGTAATTGCAGCTTGCCTCATAAGATAATGAGCAAGTGAGTTGTGTGATTAAAGTGAGGCGCTAGCCTCCTATATATACAAGACTGGCACGTGTGAAAGGGTTTCACCGGTAGGGCCGACCTCTCACTCTGGGTGGGTAAACCCACCTTTAATTAATTTTGGGTCTTCAATAATAACTGTTGGGGCCGACTTCTTATTCTGCCTATTACAATTGTCCGATGACCAATCCACAAAAGGGGATTTGGTCCTAATACAATTACCGACATGATTAATCCACAATGGGGATTAATCCTAATAATAAAATAACAATAATAATAAGATTGCTTTTCACAGTTACATTATTTCAACAAAATTTAATTACAGTTAAGAAGAACTTTGTATTGTAACAGTTTAAGATCGCAAGGATGGATTACAGTGATATGTTCTTTGGTTTACATTACAATTGATTGTTTGTTGCCTATGAGCAGTAAACATGATCTTTCCCCCCTCATTTTAACATTTTTTGCTCAATACAACCCCTCAGATATCCCAGAACCTTTGTTCACCCCCTGCTCATTGAAAACAATTAGACAAGTTGTATGGATTGGATTGCATGAGTCTGATATGTTGTTGAGCCAAAATTTATTTCATATTTTAAAAGGAGTCGTCATGTATGGTTGTTAAAGAAACTATTTTCTAATCAATTATGCATACAGGAATGAGTTTTTTCAGCCGAGGTAGCCATGGAATAGGTAACTGAGGAAGAGGCAATTGGAACAGGGTCCCTAGAAGGCCAACATTCTCCATTCACTTTGATGTTGACTCACAAGAGTTAGGCCACCTATTTCAAGCTGGGTTTTTAACTGGATTGGGAAAGGAGTGTTCCAACCTAAGACTGAAATGCCTCCCTTCCAAGCCCCACAGGTCCCTGGTATCCCCATGCCCCCTCATGTCTCATTGCAACCTGAAGTTCCCGAAAATCATGGATGGAAAGAGATTGTCCACCCGGTAGTCTCCCAACATCGTGGCTGGCCCAATTTGTCTTTACCTGCTCCCCCACCTATCAATAAAATTGTCCACGCTACCCCTATCCACTCACCAATTTAGGCTTCCCATGCGAGTAAAAAGTTGAAAACCAAAGCCCACCATGCCCCTAACAAAGGAAAATCCATTGTTGCCCCTTCCTCACCCTCCAATGGCTCTAATAAATCTGTGTCCTCCCACATGCATTTGAGGGATGATTTCTCTCATGTGATCAATGAGATTAGGCCTAAAGGCTCAACACAGCCTAAGGAAAATTCAAAGAGATCAAAAGGTGACAGTAGAAACAAGGGAAGGATTGCATCTTAGAGTGGGAAATATGGATTTTAAGTTTTTATTTATTTATTAATTGTTGAGAACAGATGACTTATGAAGTTTTGGAAAACACATTATTTTTTAATATATGAGTAATATATTTTGGAAATAATTTCAAATATCATTGAGATAAATTTTCAAATATGAATGTGATGATGGGAGTCACAAGGAGGGATGTTTTTTTTAATTAAATAGTTATGTTATGATTGTTAAAAACTAAAGGCAGTCACAAGGGGTCCCACCTACTAGTTATTATTTATTTAAAAACCCTTATTATGATTTATTGTTTTTCCCCCTAACTAAAAAGTTGGTTGAGTTTTAGTTAATTTAACTAATGAATTAGTTCAACTACTTCAACCAATTCTAATTTTCTTAATGGAAAAGTAAAGGGAGGAACATGAGGAGAATAGAAGGAGAAGCATACTAAGGTTTTCTCTTTGAGTTTTGTTGAGATAATTCAACTTTCATTCATTCCTTAATTCATTAGAAGCCTAATTCTTTTTTATGACAGCAGGGTCCTATTGTAGACAACAAGATTCAAGGTTGGATTACATCATTCAGACACTTGTTTTTCAGAGGTGTTGATCTATCTTTGATAGTCTGTGTAGACTTTTTTTTTTGTGAATTAGTTTTCATGACTGACAAAGGCTATTGTGCAGAGTCTAGTGGGAAGCAATCTGTGGAAAGATGATCCATCTTTTCAAGTTTGGTTTTTATTTTTATTTTCTGTCATAATTCCTTTTGTATGTTTCATCGGGGACATCTAAGTTTGACTTTGGTCCAAAACTTCCACAGGAAATTTTGTAAAGAGAATGATTCTTTGATGAATTGGAATGAAATAAAGGATTGCTTTATGTCTCATATGTGTTGATTATTGACTTGGTGTCTTTACTTTTGTCTCTATATTTATTTCAGCATCTGATATGTTCATAAAGTTACATAAAAAATGATTTTTTCAGCAAGCTTTTAATTAAAAAAAAATAGGCTAAGCACTTGTAAACAATACTTGTGAATTAGGATATCAGTTTTGATGGCTATAAACATAAGGTGATATTATCATCTATCTTTCTTTAGCCAAGAAGGATTTAAAAATGTTTGAGTAAGATTATTTCATGTCTTTTCCTCAACAACATTGTTTTCATCACTAAATATATATGAAAAAAAACATTTAAATCCATATGTATCGCTTTGTGAGGCATATTTCCTCTTCTTACTGTTGTCTCCTCTTGACTTTTTTGGGGTAGCCTTTGGTTGGTTAGACCCCTGGGGATGTATTGTGTTGATCAAATGGGAGTAGTCATCCTTTAAGAGGAGACGTGAAGACACAAATTTAGAAGACTCTGTGGATGGACTGGAGGGGGAGGTCGTTGCTTTTCCTTTGTCTTGCACAAGTTGTGGGATATAAATTATTAATCTTTTACTAGCATGCGAGGATTTTACTAGATAAACAACATGATCAATTTAAGCATTGGGATTAACTGGTGGTGGTAGAGGAAATGAAATAGTGGGCCAACCATGATGGTGAGAGATAGGTTGGTGGACAATTTCTTTCCATCCATCATTAGCGGGGGCTTTGGGCTGCATAAACACATGTGGAGGAATATGAATGCTGAGAAAATTCTGAGGAGGTTGAAATGGGGGTCTGTCAGATCAGGGATGCAATATATTGTGGCCAACCAAATTGAAAAACCCATCTTGAAACAACTAGTTCAACTCTTATGGATCAACATCAAAGTGAATAGAGAACTGAGGCCTTCTATGGCCTCGCTGCTAGTTACCTCTGCCTCTATTATTTTGGCCATTACTGCCCTTGCTGAAAAAAATAATTCTATAGAATTACTTAATTAGTCATGAGGTTCTTAATAATCCATATGTAATATACCAGATATAAAAAGTATGCAGATTAGAAATAAAATGCTAGAAATGGTAGAATAATAGCAATATAACTAGAAAATTCACCACAATAGCACTAAAATGATATAAGAATAACAACAGAAATAACACTTTGAATCTGAAAGCAATGTTCACGGGCCTCTTCGAGGGGGCAACCTCCAGTTGAGCAGAGATCTATTACAATAATATCCAAGCTAGGGTTATCATACCCTCAAATCCTATTTATACTAAATATGTCTATCAAAAGAAGCATCTAGAGGAAGATCCTTCTAGAAGCGAAAGCTTCTATTAGGTCTTCTTACATCCGACTTATTCTATTTTATTGCAAGGCCTTATTAATATTGACCTTTATTACATCTGAATATATTGTTCTACCTATGTGCGGGTTAGGACCCTAACATGTCCTCCCCCTTAAAAACAACCTTGTTCTCAAGGCTGGAGATGTGGAAATTGTTGCAGAATGGTAGTTGGTTCCCAAGTGGCATATGTTGGAGTTGTATCTTTCCACTGGATTAACACTTCCTTGATGGTTCTCTGACACAGGCAACACTCATGCTGGTCCAAAACTACTTGTGGTTGTATCCAAATGGATCCTTCTTCGTCTAACTCGAGAAGGTTGGTTTGAATTTGGCACTTAGTTCCGATCACCTCTTTAAGCAGGAAACATGAAAAACAGGATGTAGCTTCGAATGACTGGGAAATGCTAATTGATAGGCCACCTGTCCCACACACTTGAGAACTGTATAAGGACCATAAAATTTGGGCGCTAGCTTCTGGAAATGCTTGACCTTGAGGGAATTCTACTTGTAAGGTTGCAGGCGAAGAAACACATGATCCCCTTCTTCAAATTGACGTTCAGAGAAACCTTGATCTGCTTGTTGCTTCATGCAATTTTGTGCCATGACCAAATTCTCTTTGAGGGTACAGAGAATATCCTCTCGAACTGTAAGTGTTTGGTCAACCGCCTGGACCTTCGAGACACTAGGTAAGTAGGAGAGAATTGAAGGTGGCTTATGTCTATATACCGCTTCAAAAGGAGTCATGCGTGTAGCTGTATGGTATGAAGTGTTGTACCACCATTCAACTAGGGGTAACCATTGAGCCCATTGATTTTTCTTTTCCGAGGCAAAACATGTTGGCCCTTGACCAAGTTTTGAAGAATACTTGGTCATATTTGACCGTTTTTGGGACTGTGATAGCTTGCCAAAGATGGAGCACAACGCGAAGCGTAAATTAAGGAAGCAAGACCTATTTTTGGGTCCATTTTAGGGTTTTGGTTTGATTTAATGAGAAAGGGATGTCGGCCCATGGGTTTACCCATGCTTAAGCCCATTTTGTAATCTATAAATAGATAATTAGGCAATGTAAGTAAAGAGAAGAGGAGAAGAAGTAGTAGTACATCTATGTGATGTATAGCTAAAGGCTTAGTGCTAGTAGTTGGATCTCAGTGATTGGATGTATATTGAAAGTGCTATGTGCATGATTGTAAAGAGATTGAAAAGATAAGTGCAATTTGTTGTAGCTTTGTGCTAAAGTGCAAGGAAGAAGGATCTAGCAAGCTGCACAGATCTTTTGTCCTGTGCGAAGTAAGGGTCATTGAAGCTCTATGTTGAAACCGCTTGACCGAGATAATATAAAGAAGAAGACTTTGTGGACGTAGCCCTAGGGTGGGGGTGAACCATGGTAACTGTGTGTATTATGCTCTGTAATTTGTCATAATGTGTTTATCTCTTTCTTGGCTAAGTGTTTGATGTGATTAAATAGATCTAGTTATGCTCTATGCTGATGATATATGAATAAATGTTAGATCTGATATATAAGATGTTGAGTGCTTGATCTATTGAATCTAACCTATATTTTTGTGGCTAAGTACTGAATCATCTTTAGTATAAGTATTCACTGCGATGCTCTATGATATCTGCAAAGTACCATAAGGGTTAAATATTGATGAATGACCTATGCTAAGTGCCCTGTAAAAGATATAATCACATATCAGTGTCCCAGCTAAGGTTGCAGACATTTGAGTCCTGCAACCACCCCTACCTCTACCTCGGGTGAGACTTCATCTGCTTCGCAGGTGTTTTCGAAAGGGATGGTAGTTAGGTTTTTGTTGGTGTTCTCTTGAGCGTTGAACCCTGGGTCTGCCCTGTGCCAACAAATGGTTCCGTTGTCGGGACCTGGAAATGTGATTGCGGGGAACTAAAGAAGAATAAAAAGATTTGTGCGAAATAAGCTCTGCGCATAGATCTATTTCCCTAGTGCGCAGTATTCTACTTGACCTACAAAGCTTTGTGTTGAGAAAAAGAGGTCAGATCTAAAGGAAAGAGGTCAGATCTGCAAGAAAAAGGTTGATACCGAAGAAAAGAAGTGAGATCTGAACGCTCTGTGCTCTAAGAAAAGTATAAGTGGAAATCTCTGAAAGAAAGAGGTCATATCTGCAAGGAAAGAGGTCAGATCTACAGAAAAAAATGGTAAGATCTGTAAGTTTTGTGTTCTAATAAAGGTAAGAATAGTCAAAAAAAATTAGATCTGAAATCTTTGTGCTCTGCAAAAGTAAAATAAGTGGAAAAATTTTTGTATGGATCTAGGTATGTTTGATAGATTCTATCCTAGCTTGGAAACTAGGGCTCTGATAGATGAAAGAAAGTTTGATATGAATAGATCTGATAGATATGTTATACCTATGCATAGAAAGAATGTCTAGACTAACAAGCGGATGTAGGATCCTCAAAAGAAAATTTTGTAGGCTAGCTACCATAACCCTAGTGCGTAGTATAGAAGAGGCTAGGGATCATTTAAAAGAAAGAGAGGATTAACCCTTTGTTATAGTTGCAGAAGACCGGGACATCTTGCTAAGGAATGCCCTGGTGGAATACCTAGTTGTCTCTATTGCAAGTCTTTGGACCATGAAGTATTGGATTTCCCTAGAATCATTGCCAAGCTTGAAGGAATGAATCCAAGTGAATAAAACCTTAAGGCAGATCCACAGATAGTAGAAACTCAGAAATAATTAGAAAAGGTATTGCTACAGATGAAAGACACCTTGAATGATCACTGACATGTTAGGCTATTAGAGATCTTCAAAGAAAAGGAGAAAGTTGAAGCAAGAATAGGAGACTTCAACATTGACTGTACTCTTGATGAAGAAACACAAGTGAACATTATGCCAGAAAGAACTTGTGAAGCTATAGGAAAGCCTGCCATGATCCCTTCCCTAGGAGGAACAAGTTTATTCAGAGGAAAGATAATAAACCTATGTGGAAGGCTCACCCGGATACCTATGATTGTCAATGGAAATTCGACAGAGGAAGACTTTGAGATTATTAAATTTATTGAAGACAACGCCTCGTTTACCATGCTCATAGGAAAACCTTGGATTGATAGAGAACAAGCCAGACAAAAAGAGGAAGAAAAAGTGTTGGAACAAAAGAAGCAAGAGTTAAAAGACTTTATGAAGAGACAGATCGCGCACTTGATTGAAGAACAGAAGAGTATATCACAGATATTTAATACTAGAAACTCTGATGTCGAGGCTAAGAGAACACTCGAGGATCCGTAGAAGATTGAGTTACCTATTTTTGATATGGAGGAAGTATTATCCAGGAGCCCTAGGAAAGACTTCCAACATCGTGAAGTAACTAAGACCACAGAAGATAAGCATCAGAATGGTAAAAGAATTACTAATATGAATCTCATGAGGAAGAAGGCTAGAAAGTTAAGAAATAAAAGGGATAACACTGCAAGGTTACAAGAAGTTCTAGAGGAAACTTCACAGACAAAAAAATTGCAGAATTAGAACTTCGTCGGGATATCAGAACAGTGAAATCTGGCACTCCACCATGACGAAGAAATATAGCCATTGGACCAATATAATCGTTTGACTTCCGCTCCGAACGGGTCAAAAAGAAATTATGGGTTCTCACTAAACCGTTGGACAACACCAGAACAGACAGAATAGAGTTAATATAGGCCTCGTATCCGTTGCAAGTAGACCGTTGCTAAGTTTTCCTACTTAATCTGTCATGCCACACACCTAGAATACTTTTTTCTAAGTGATAATTTGAGCACAAAACCTAAGATTAACTTACCCAGAGATCATTTCCATGTTCCCACACTATTCACTATAGTCTCTGAATTCCTTTCGCACCCAAGCTAGATGACCCAAGTTTGTATGTCGAACGAGCTCAGCACTGCCGAGAAAATCGTTGAAGAAGTTCTAATTGACTTAATGACTGAGAGAGTCATGTCAGAGCACGGAATGTCTACAGGGGTACAAGAATCATCCTCAGGAGCATTTCCAGCTTCCCCCTCTACTGCTCGAGTAGGACCATCCCGACTGCCTTCAGAAAGACGATCTAAGCTTGGAAACGACTTCGCCACTGTGAAGATGATCCCAAGTATCTTGCCTAAATATATCCCACCACTAAGAAGAATAGTGAATCGAGACACTGTACCCAGAGACTTCGACTATGCTATGGTCACTGCGTACCTCCCGAAAGGGGTGCGCACAGTTCATGCTGACCAGAATAAGCTCACAGCGCTGAAATTTAGTGATTTCAACCCTGGAGATCGCAAGGTTTATAGTATGCTAGCCCCGCACAAATACTTAACTATCACAAAAGGGAAGAACCCAAATATTTTCCCTCAACAATGGACCTACAACCTCGCGCAGTCAACCCTCCTCAACGTAATGAAGATTCCACATTTCAGGAGGCATCAGGAAGTAAATGCATGTGTCACATTGTTGCTATCGTGCTACCACGGAGGATACCTATGGTTGGACCGCCGCATCACTATGGATTCGATTATGATCAATAAGATCACTAAGATAAGCATGGAGGGCCTTGATCTGCAAGATTTTTACCCTGGAAAGATCGCAGATCGCGCTCTCGCCCAACGAATAAAAGACACATATGGAGATCTAGAGAAAGGAACGTGAGGTTACAAGGTAGCCTCCATTGAAAATGTAGCAGTGCGCTTTGGTTTCCAGTTGATCGCAGGGAAGTTAGTCCACAAAAATAGACCCACACAGGTGACCGGATTTGTAGTTGACCTCACAGGGAAGTGCACGGAGGGACTACAAATGAACTGGGAAAAGTACCTTATTAAACAACTAGATATTGACTGTAGACAAGCGTAAGACAAAGGGTATGAGTTCCACTTTAGTTGGTTTCTCATACTCATTGCTTTCATTGCTTGGGAATTTCCAGAGGGAGCCACTTTTCCAGAGATCGAACCCTTCGAACCACTAGATGCGAAGTTCTGTACGTTGTGGTACTCCAGTGACATGAACAAGCAATGGCATTCCAATGTCGTCTTCCACGCTTACTACAATTAATTGAAGAATGTGATCCAGTCTACACCGTGCATCAAACCCAACACACTTCATAGGTTTATACCTTTGATGAAATTCAGCGCAGACCATCACTTCACCTATATCACAGCGCATGCGGATGAGCACAAACAACAACTCTAGTCATATTACAAGCTGACATAAGATAACTTGGAGGAGATTACCAAGGAATGGTCGGCATACCTCCTTGTTTCAGCAGACCCCATAGAGATGTCCAACGTGGATAGCCCTGAAGCTATGTCGGATACACCTAGACCGCGCAAGACTAAAAAGGATGTGGAAGTTCAAGATATCCAGATCACATCCACAAAGACTACTTCGATCTCACTTGCGAAGGGAAGTGATGGTGAAGAACTAGGTGGCATGGAAGTTGAGCAAAATAAAGGTGAGGTTACTTCACCTAGAGACGAGGAGGATCCCTTCAAGAAAAAAAATATTACCCCACCAAATCCCTCATCCCGAAATAAAGCTAAGGCCACCTGGACCATGCTTAAAACTACCCTTACCCCGGATGATTTCGACTTCTTAATTGTCGCGATGAATGATGTTTCATTAGAGCTCGCAGAAAAGCAAGAAGCAAAGAAGGAGGAGCTATTCAGCCAGATCATGAGAAAACTCAAAGAAGTGCAACAGGCACTCCAGTCCAGCCAAGTAGTTTCTACAACACCCTTAACAATGGAAACACCAGGAACATGCGATGAGCCCACTCAATTACTCCAGATCACCGAGAAAGTCAAAGCTCTGCTTCGACAAGCTCAAGAAGACATCGTGCAAGCCACCCAGGCTTTGGCACAAGAACAGATCACACATAGAGAACAATAGAGGAAGGAAAAATAGGAGCAACTTGCCTTACAAGCGAAGTGGGAGGAGGAAAAAGAACAGTTACAACAGAGTAAGGACCAGTTGCTAGCAGAGCAACTTGAAGTATAGGAAAGAGTTCACAAAGCACTTCGCTCTATGACGGTCATAGAAGTAAATATGGAAGATTGTCTCCCACAACAGGTGACCCAACTGGAAGAAGTAATCCAACAACTTCAAGAACGCATCACGGATCTGGAGCTCCGCAGCGTGCCTAAGACACCCCAAGAAATAAGAGATCTAAGAGAGGCCATTGCTCGAAGTGCAGTCGATCGATTAAAAAAATTGACTTTGGAATGTAAGCATCTAATCACTAGAAGCACCTAGACTTATGAAACCCTCGCAGAGAATCCAAAATTGCAGACATTGGAGGCACATCTCCAAGAAGCAATGCAGCATGCAGATGTGCTACAAGTGCATCTAAAGTTCGTGACCCCAGTCGAAAGAATGAAGAGATTTGTAGAACAATACACAACCCAACAAGAGGTACACACGCTACAAAGTAAAGTGATGGAAGTCTCTCAATGACTTCAACCACTCCAAGAGAAGGCATGCCAACTGTTCACTGAACTTGAAATCCAGGGATCTGAACTCAAACAGGTTGTCATCGCTGCAGTACAACGCTTGGAAGGACTGCTCAATTACATAGTAATCTAGGAATTTATTGAGCAAGAGGTTTTCGCACTGCAGCAGGTCGAAGCAGCTCGAACCAATATCGAGGCGTTCGAAGTAGAATTGATCATACTTGAGTGACTTGGGATGAGTCACAGGTGAGTGTTGGGGTCCAATTGGCCCTTGCCCAAGTTTTGAAGAATACTTGGTCATATTTGACCGTTTTTGGGACTGTGACAGCTTGCCAAAGATGGAGCGCAACGTGAAGCGGAAATTAAGGAAGCAAGACCTATTTTTGGGTCCATTTTAGGGTTTTGGGTTGATATAACGGGAAATGGATGTCATCCCATGGGTTTACCCACGCTTAGACCCATTTTGTAATCTATAAACAGATAATTAGGTAATGTAAGTAAAGAGAAGAGGAGAATAAGTAGTAGTACATCTATGTGATGTATAGCTAAAGGCTTAGTGCTAGTAGTTGGATCTCAGTGATTGGATGTATATTTCAAGTGTTATGTGCATGATTGTAAAGATATTGAAAAGATAAGTGCAATTTGTTATAGCTTTGTGTTGAAGTGCAAGGAATAAGGATCTAGCGAGCTGCGCAGATCTTCTGTCCTGTGGGAAGTAAGGGTCACTGAAGCTCTGTGTTGTAACCGCTTGACTGAGATAATATAAAGAAGAAGAATTTGTGGACATAGCCCCGGGGTGGGGGTGAACCATGGTAAATGTGTGTATTATGCTTTGTACTTTGTCCTAATGTGTTTATCTCTTTCTTGGCTAAGTGTTTGATGTTATTAAATAGATCTAGTTATGCTTTGTGCTGATGATATATGAATAAATGTTAGATCTGGTATATAAGATGTTGAGTTCTTGATCTATTAAATATAACCTATATTTCTATGGCTAAGTACTAAATCTTCTTTAATATAAGTATTCACTGCGATGCTTTGTGCTATATGCAAAGTACCATAAGGGTTAAATATTGATGAATGATCTATGCTAATTTCCCTGTAAAATATATAATCACAGATCAGTGTCCCAGCTAAGGTTGCAGACATCTCAGTCCTACAACCACCCCTGCCTCTACCTTAGGTGAGACTTCATCTACTTTGCAGGTGTTGCCGAAAGGGTCGGTAGTTAGTGTTTTGTTGGTGCTCTCTTGAGCGTTGAACCCTGGGTCTGCCTTGTGCCAAAAAACCACCTCAAATATGTTTCCAAACACTTGTTGACAACTTTTGTTTGACCATCAGTCTGGGGATGATAAGATGTACTGAGATGCAATTGGGTGCCTTGTAGCTTGAACAGTTCTTGCCAAATATTTCTTGTGAAAGTTGGGTCACGATCAGAAACAATAGAGTGTGGCATTCCATGAAGCTTGAAGACCTGATCCATGAAAATTTGAGCCATGCTATAAACGGGTGTTGAAGAGCATAGAAATGAGAATACTTGGAAAGGCGATCAACAACCACCATGATGATTGATTTGTTTCCCAATTTGGGTAAGCCTATGATAAAATCCATAGAGATGTCCTTCCAAATAGCAGGTGTAATTGGGAGCGGTTGTAGTGTGCCCGAAGATTTGACTATTTCTCCCTTGTTGCGTTGACACACATCACATTCGGTGACAAAAGTACTAATGTCCTGTTTCATACCATCCCAGAAAAAAGAACGTTTGACCCTGTCATAGGTTTTGGTGAACCTTGAGTGTCCCGTTGTCAGTGTAGCATGAACCTCATAAAGTACCATGGATTTAAGATTTGATTGTTTACTTAAATACAAATAGCCTTTGTATCGAAGCTCATCATGGAGCCAAGAGTACCCTGGGGGAGCTGGAGCACTGGACTGCAATTGTTGGATCAACTATGAACTTTTGGGATCTTGTAGCCATTCCTGGAGAACAGCTTGGATCCAATCTGGTACAATGAAGGAAAGAGAAAAAAAGGGATCCTTCATCTTCATATTTGCAGGAAAGTGCATCTGCAACCACATTTTCTTTGCCTTTCTTTTAAATGATCTCATAATCATAACCAAATAGCTTAGTTGCCCATTTTTGTTGCTCCGAGGAGGAAATGAATTGTTCCAAAAAATACTTGAGGCTTTGATGGTCTGTCTTAATTTGGAATCATTTCCCCAATAGATAAGGGTGCCACAAATCAACGGCATGCAGAATAGCCAACATTTCCTTTTCATAGATAGATTTTCCCAGATTTATTTCAGATAGTTGCTTGCTAGTAAAGGCCAAAGGTCGACCCTCTTGCATAAGGACAACACCAATTCCTTTCCCTGAAGCATCACATTCCAAGACAAAGGTCTTTGTGAAATTAGGAAGGGCCAGGGCTGGAGTGGTGCACATGGCCATTTTCAGGGTTTGAAAAGCTTGAGCAGCAACTGGAGTCCAAGTGAAAGAGTTATTTTTTAGGAGAGCGGTGAGAGGTGTTGCAATCTTTTCGTAATTATTAACAAACTTGCGATAATAACCTGTTAAGCCCAGAAATCCATGCAAGATTTTGAGAGTCTTTGGGTGAGGCCAGTCTTTCATAGCTTCAATATATTTAGGATCCACCCTGACGCCGTCTTTGCCAACTAGATGGCCCAAGTACTCTACTTCTGAGGAGCCAAAATCACATTTAGACTGTTTCAGGAAAAGTTGGTGCTGAGAGAGTAGATGGAGAACTCAATCCACATGAGAAATATGTTCTATTCAGGTCTTGCTATAGATGAGGATATCATCAAAGAAAACTAAGACAAAATGACGGAGAAAAGGATGGAATACATGATTCATGAGGCTTTGGAAGGTGGAGGGGGCATTACACAAGCCAAAGGGAATGACCAAAAACTCATAGTGGCCCTCATGAGTTCTAAAGGTAGTCTTGGGAATGTCTGCTTCTTTCATACGTATTCGGTGGTAGCCCGAACAAAGATCAAGTTTAGTAAAGAATTGGGCGTCACTCAGTTCATCCAGGAGGTCATCAATGATAGGAATGGGAAATTTGTATTTAATGGTAAGTTTGTTGAGGGCATGGAAGTCAGGACACATTCGCCAAGAAACTTCTTTATTCGGGACCATGACCACAGGAGAAGAGTAGGGGCTTGTACTAGGGTGGATAATGCCTGCATTAAGGAGTTCATGGACCATTTTATCAATTCCATTTTTTTGGGAAAAAGGGGTGACGATACAGACGGATATTGGGAGGAAGGCTTTCAGGTACAAGGGGAATGGAATGATCATGAACACCATGTGAAGGAGGGAGTCCCTGGGGAGTGGAAAATACCACTTGATGTTTATAAAGGATGTCTTGGGGGTCTTGCGGCACCGAGGGTGTTTTTGTTTCTTGTATGGAATGGAGTTGAGCAATAACACCAGAATGACCCTTTTTTAGCATCTTTTCCATGCGATGGGAACTAATGATCTCAGGAGAACCGACGGTGATGCCTTGGAACTTATATTGGTGGCCCTCCTGGTCAAATGGAATGGTTAATTCCTTAAAATCCATGAGAATGGGACCCAAAGTCCTTATCCAGTCTGCACCTAACACAATGTCACAACCACCCATGTCGATAGAAAACATATGAGATTTCAGGTGGTAGTCACCAATTTGGAGACACACATTTTCACAATGCCCTCCACATTTCATGGAGCCACCATTGGCAATCATGATTTGGAAATTATTGACGACATGAATGTAGCAATGAGTTTCTTAGGCAGATGAATAAAATTATGGGTGCTTCCACTATCAACAAGAATGATGACCTTTCGATGCTTGATGTAACTGATTAGCTTGAGGGTTTGGGGAGCGAAGAATCCAGTGAGGGCATTGAGGGAAATGACCGGTTCTACTTCGGGAGGGTCTGAGGGAGGGGTTATGTCGGGGGTTTCAGGTGACTCAGACACAAGGGGAGTTTCAATATCCTCTTCTGAAATATCCTCAGAGATGGCCATAAACAACTTTTGTTCCTTACACTTGTGGCCCGAGAAATATTTGTCATCACATTTATAACAAAGGCCTTTGAGTTGGCGTTCATCCATTTCAGCCCTGGTCAATTTTTGGATCTGTAGTGGAGCAGAGGGAGTAGTGGGATTTATTGGTTTAGGGCGAGGGTTAAAGGAGTGTTTATGGTTTTGAAAAGATACAACCAGTTGTGCTTCTTTAGCTCTTTTAGTAGCCTCCACCCAACTCTTAGGTTGAGCCATGAGGACATGGGCCCGAATCCCATCCTTGAGGCCACTGATAAAACATTCTCAGAAAAAGGTATCAGACATGCCCTCTGTCCAAAAAGCCAGACAGTCAAAGGTAGTTATAAATTCTTCCACTATTCTTGATTGTTTCAACTTTGTCAAACAACCCAAATGGTTGGTGTCAGTGTCAAAGCGTTCATAAAGCTTTGCCACAAAGTGTGTCCAAGAAATATACCCTTGACGAGAAGTTTTTCTCCATTGCCACCATTGCCAACGTTCTTGATCTAGATGGAGAACACCATACCGGAGTATGGCCAAGTCATCTATAATGCCGTATAAAGAGAAATAATCTTCCATTTGGGTTACCCAACCATTAGGGTCCAA
>SNQJ01S0060682.1:28668-39894 GCA_010110895.2 Picea sitchensis | reverse complement strand
GTCTATCAAAAGAAGCATCTAGAGGAAGATCCTTCTAGAAGCGGAAGCTTCTATTAGGTCTTCCTACATCTGACTTATTCTATTTTATTGCAAGGCCTTTTTAATATTGACCTTTATTACATCCAAATATATTGTTCTACCTATGTGTGGGTTAGGACCCTAACACCATACATGAAACTCAACATAAATAAATCAAGAGTTGGCTCTATTATTTACTACAAGACACATGCAATGCATCCATAAAACTTCCATTTATTAATTTCCATACGAACAGGGAATTAATAGGGTCATTGGGAGTATGGAGGTATTGTATTTAGCGTAATATGATATATTGGAAAGGACTCCCATGGATACTATCTTATCATATATCAAACAATGTCATTTCCAACATCAAAATTTAAACTTCTTCATTGTTTCAAAATTGAAATTCAACACTTTGTTTCCAAAAATCCATAACTGATAATTCACTTCAAGGTTGTTCATTTGCATCTAGGAGTTGCATTGCACAGGAATAATTTCATAATTTTTTTCCCAATAACATTCAACAATAATAACATACCTTGCACACAACAGGGTCTAGGAGACACAACGCCACAATAATCACAATAAACACAACCAACAGTCGAGGAATGGACAGACTGTGATTCACGATATTAACATCAATACATTAAAAATCACTACAGGGTTCCACGAAGTGGCCACAGAAGGGATCCATGTGCATAACACAATTCCAAATTGAGACTTCAAATAACAATGCTTCCAAAATTCACTTTCTTTCTGGTCCGCAAAACTAATTCAACGCATATATAATTCATACACAGAGGTATTCTTTTCATATGGAATCAAACACACGACAGGCTGTATCCTTTAAAAAATTCTTGCAACGGTGCCATCACCCAAAATATTCCCTCGTGACAGATTATAAAACAAATGAGTAGGCTTATCATTCTTTCTAACTTCACACAACACATAATCAATCAACTTGTGACCAAAAAAAAGAGCATGAACAATGCCTTTATTAAATTTGAGTGGGTCATATTCCACGATAATTTCCAATACATAGGGTTCAATACACAATAGTGAGGAGTAATGTGGTGAGGGGGACGAGCTGACCAAATTGAGGGTTTAGCCAAAAGGAGCGCGAGAATTTTAATACTTCTACAAAACTTTACATTTATATTCACAGAGTTGTTACAAGGACGCAGGAACAATGGGAATGAAAACCAACAACTTAAATTACAGGATGAGTGTCCATATAACCCACATGTAAGGAGCAGTGATACACTTAGGGAAGAAACCCAAAAAAAGAAACCAGAGGCAAGGCAGGCCCGAGAGTTTTCCCAATTGTATTCTTTCCCAAAATTAAAGCACAAATACCATATACAATAAGAATATCCACATAGTTTTTCAATGCACATGGTTCAAATACAACGCCGCTGAGACCAACACTTAACCACCAATCCATACACAGTCAAACTTTCCATATATCATAACTTTGGAAATGCACAAACAACGAGCAAACTCAAGAGCCAATTGTTGACTTAATTAAAGATTAGAGAAAAATATTCATGTATGGAGCAACAAGAAACCCATACCTGTGTAAAAATTGCTAAGGAGAACAACGAAGCATGTATACCTCTTCCACAGTCAGACAAAGCAGAGCAACAACAACCAACAAGAGAAAATGAAAAATGGCTAGGGTGGCGGGCTCGAGGAGGGTTAGAGTGATGTCCATTTACTACACGTCGTATTTACATTCATCCATAGCTAGTATGAGAGAGCTAACCATAAATCACATAAACCACTAACTCCAAATCAATTTAATGCAAGTCAAATATACCACCATTTCCCTAAGTCTCCAACTTAACAAATGAACCAATCCTTGTTTAAAAATAAAATGTGACATATAACCAAACCTTGCTAGGGATACCATGTCCCAACCTTTAACTTCCAATCCCAACAATGTGTGCAATCCTTGTAGCATGAAATCAAGGTAATCGCCACACCATATATCGCATACAAATTGAACATGGAGTTTATATATTTTATCAAAGTAAATGCAGCATAATAACACTTGTGAGGGTTATATAAATACATCATTTATCCTTTAATCACACTGCCCATAACGTCATTTGATCAATTATTTGGAAAACGACTTTAAAATAAAATAAAATGTAGAGCTCATCTCAACCAAATCATAAGCAGATAAAGCATAAGTGTCGTCTCTTCATCATATTCACACAAGTCACACAAGGGGTCCCACCTATTAGTATATTACTAAATATAGTTAAATAATAAGGCGTTTGCAACCATTTCAAGAAGGTACTCTAAGTTGCGCTTTTGGGCGTCAACAAACTCACGACTCCAAAGGGAAATTTGTTTCCAACAGATTGAGAACTCAAAACGTCTGGTTTCGTAGATCAGTGAACATAGATCAAATAATTATTTACCAAATTGATTATGCAACAAGGGGGAAAAGATGGTTTTAGGGAAATAATGAGATGGGATTTTGGGAATAACTCATGAAAACTGGTATGTATGAGGGGGTTTGGTCCTGTATGCATAAAATTCAATCCATCACAGTAAAAAAAAAATCTCCATGTTAAGGAGGAATTTTCTGATATGCTCTTTTGAATCTCATGATGGAGGGAAGAAAGGGATAGCAAAAAATAGGGAAGAAAACCAAATCATATATCTAATAGTACTGGAAGAAAAAACCAATTTCAGGGATGTCTAAAAGGAGGACATCGTGACAACTGTATTAAAATTTATTTTTATTGATCAACAATACTTACATAATGGCATTTTTGTGGCAAAACTAATACAAAATTTATTTCTAGCAATGTAAAATAAAACAGCAAAAAATGGAACAAAAGAAATTGAAAAATCAATTAAACAAAGCAAAATAAAACAATGAAACAAAAAGATATATACAACAGTGATTTCCACATGGTGTTTATCAATCAAGTTGGTTCCACATAATGTTTCAAGTGGGAACCATTGGTACTATAAGAAAACAATCACTCTTCCAAATCCTTTAAAATATAAGAGTTTACGCCTAGGACAAAAGCGATTTTGAAAGGACCTAGCCATAATTTCTGAAACTTTGAATGTCTTCCTCTGTTAGCATGGGATGAGTCCCAAAGTAATACTTTCTCATTTACCTTAAATTTGACAACTTTTGCACATTTGTTAAAATATTCGTTTACAGTTTGTTGTATTCTCTTTATGTTTTACAAGGCTAACATTCTTTGTTCTTCTAAGGCTAATAGTGCATTTATCCTTTGAGGGACATTCAAAGAATTTAATTCTTCCATCTGTAGCATCAGTCGTAGAGAAGAAAGTTCCAACTCGGTAGGAAGAATGGCTTCTTGACCATAGACAATCTGAAAGGGGGTGAAACATGTGCTTACCTTGGTGGTAGTGCGATCTTCCCAAAGGGCATAAGTGAGGAGGGTGTGCCATTGATGAGGGTTATCTTCGATGAGCCTCTTTATGATCCTAACCAGATTCTTGTTAGTATAATTGGCTTGCCCATTTCCTTGGGGGTAATAAGTTGATGAAGTGAAATGTTTGACTCCCAACTTGGCTAAAAATTGAGTCAATTTTGAGGAAATGAAAGCGGGACCATTGTCTGTAATAATCTCTAAAGGAATGAAAAATCTGGAGAAGATATTAGTTTTTATGAGAGAAATCACATATTCATCATGTGCATGTCTAAGAGGGACATCTTCAGTCCACTTAGTGAAATAATCAATGGCTGTCAAAATAAAAATATTCCATATAGAAGACAGAGGATTAATAGGACCAATAAAGTCTAAGCCCCATTTAGAAAAGGGAAAATTTAGGAGAACATGTTGCAAAAGAATAGAAGAAAGATGTTCTTTCCCAGCAAATTTTGGCACTTGTCACAAGATCTTGAGAATTTATAAGAATATCGAAAAATTGAAGGCCAATAATAACCATTTCCAATGATTTTAAAAGTAGTATCTTTAGCAGAAAAGTGGCCACCAACGTGAATAACAAAATTTGAAGATCCATGAGTTTCCTGTAGCAATTTTTGTGCTTCCTCATCATTCGCACATCGAAGTAATATACCATCAACAGACCTTTTGAACAAAAAATCTCCTAAAATAACATACTTGGAAGATTCAAGGCATAGTCTTCTCCTCTAATGGGGATCTAACTCATCTCGACATTTTTTATATTGCAAGTAATACACCATATTTTTATACCAGGGATGTTCAACTATAGAAAGATTTTGGTTCTCAATATAAAACGGTATTGAAAGAGGATTGTCCTGATACTCAATTTCTTCACTTGGTTCAAGATGTTGAGATAAGTGAAGGGATATATCTTGTCACTTAATTATTTTCGAAATCATGATGATTAAATTATGCTCCTGGATTTTGGCAAGCCAATGTGAAATCTTCCTGGAAAGGTAAGTTTGTGAAATCAAAAACTTGACATCAGGCAAATCGTACTTTTACCTACGTATGTTTTCCTAGAATAAAGTGGAAAAAATTTTGTACAACTTTAACAAGAGAAAATGAATGTTTCTCAATGTAAGAGTACTTGAATTCATCATCTGATAAAATTTGGCTTATGTAAGCTACATGTATTTGTTATTCTATCACATTGTAAGAGAACAACAGAAACTGCTTCCTTAGTGGCATTAATGTATATGATAAAATATTTCTCAAAGTTCGGTCTCACCAGAACCAGTGCTAAGTTGATTTCTTTCTTAATCCTAACAAAGGCATTTTCGACGTTATATGTCCAATAAAAAGAGAGATATTGCTTCAAAATATTATGAATTGGTTTGACCATTAAAGCAAAATCAGGAACAAACCTGCGGACAAAGTTGATAATGCCCATAAAGGCTTGAACCTCATTTTTGGAAGTAGGGTCAGAAAGGCTCAGAATAGCAATAATCCTTTCGAGATCTATGCTTATTCATTAATCAGAAATGATATGTCCAAGGAGATTTCCCTTGGTGACGCCAAAAATAGATTTAGAAGGATTTAAAGAAATGTCAAACTTTATGCATCGCATGAGAACTTTTCTGAGATGACCAAAGTGATCCAATCGATTTTTTGAATAGACGTTCAAATCATTGAGATAAACATGGATAATATAACTAATCATAGCATCAAAATATATTTGCATAGCTCTCTGGAAAGTGGCACCTGCATTAGACAAGACAAAATCCATGTGTTCATAAGAAAATGTGCCCCAGCGTGTAGTAAAGGTGGTTTTGTATCTATCTGTCCTTTTTACCTTGATTTGATTATATCCAAAAAAAAACATCATGTAAGGAAATCATTTGTGACCATGCGACCTATTGCAAAATCATTTCCATATTAGGGAGAGGAAAATAATCTTTTACGCTTTCTCTATTCAATGCGCGAAAATCAACGCATAATCGAATATGACCATTTGTTTTCCTAACATGAACCAAATTTGAAACCCACTCAGAATACTTAACTGGAAAGATTATACCAGCTTTCAAAAGTTTTTCCAACTTCTTTCTAATAGTAGCTTCAAGCATGGAGTTAATGGGTCTTTGTTTTTTCCTAACTGGTTTGATCCCTTTCTTGATAGGAATGGCGTGTTGTATGAGAACAGGATAAAAACCATGAATATCCTTGCATGACCATGCAAAAACATTTTGAAATTCAAGTAGTAGTTCTGTGAATTTCTCCTTTTCTTCGTTGGAACATTGGGCACTTAGTTTAACCATATTTGGAGATTCGGAGGTCCCAAGGTTCAAGGAAATGGTATCACCCACTTTCCTTTTCGACTCCTCTTCCTTACATGTTTCTTTGTTGCCTACATCACTCGACGACAATGTGCTTTCAAGAGGAGTCAAGTGTTTTGGAAACTTTTCATCTTCCATAGATATGATTTCCTTGGGATTCAATGGTTCATCTTGTATGAAATCAAAAATGCCTTCATCATTAGGGAAAACTTTCCATGATTACATTATCGGGAATATGAGGATGATATAAAGATTAAAAAGTACAATCAGGCCTTTGAGGTAGAATTTTCCAAGAAGGAGATGTCGCAAATACA
Source organism: Picea sitchensis (assembly GCA_010110895.2). Taxonomy (NCBI): domain Eukaryota; kingdom Viridiplantae; phylum Streptophyta; class Pinopsida; order Pinales; family Pinaceae; genus Picea; species Picea sitchensis. The sequence goes on along the minus strand of SNQJ01S0060682.1, from coordinate 33,819 downwards.
AATAATGTATCGGCCATTGAATTAAGTTCTCTCTTAACATGAGTGATGTTAAATGATAACAGGTTCAAGATAAGAATCCAAACAGCTTGGGTATAGAATTTCATCAACTTATTGCTAGGAGAATATATTTTATGCACAAGGTTCACAACAAGTTCAGAATCACCAAAAACTGTAAGGTGGCCATAACCAAGGTTATAAGCATTTTCAATGCCTAGCAAAAAGGATTCAAACTCAGTGACATTGTTCATGCAAGAAAACTCTAACCTATAAGAAAAATTGTGGATTTTACCTATAGGAGAGTATAAGATAATGCCAGCTTCATTACCTTCATTTGAGCATGAGCCATCGAAATACATGTGCTATGTTAGCACTCTGTAAATTTCCTAGAGTTTGAGAAAGAAGGAATCCACAAAGGTAACTTTATCCAACCGTGTTTAAAGTTGGGATCTAGCCCTTCCAGCTTCAGAGAGGGATCTCTCTATATGATTTAGCTTTGTTTTTAATTTAGATGTTAGGCTAGGTAGAGGCACAGGTATGTTTTGTTGTAAAAGTGTTTTGAAGTGGTTGAGACAGTCTACACCTCCATTGGGCTATGGGGTCTATGTTGTAATCAATATGAGATACAAACCATACACATAAAGGAAAACTTCCACAGGGTGGTATAATATATTCACTGGATCTTTAATAGCTTAAATGATGGACAGAAGAAAAGATGCGAAAAATACTTTCAACTAAGAAGCAGTTAAGAATTTCTTAATTGAAAACATCAGAAGACAAACATTCAAATCTTTAAAGTCGGAAACAGGGTATCCAAGATAAATCCTGCAACATATGTTACTCTTAAATATTAGTTTCAGAAACAAAATGATCACAAAGACGGGATAACATTTAACTTAGAGAATAAACGTCACTAGTGAATACACACAAGAATCCTGTAAAGTACTTCCTCTTTATTAATGGCAGATCTCTTCAAAAATGGTTACAGTCTCACAGCGCTAGGGTGTAGAGAACAACAACCCCCAATACTTCGAAAGGTGAAATATTTATAATTAAAATTATAAACGTTCCTGTCGTAACTGATCAGGATGTGCTCATTCTATTTTTAGTCTAACTAATTTAACTAATCAAAACTGCTTGATGACTCGGTACAACTGCATGCGGAATTTCTGGGGTAGGTCGTTGGCGAGGTTCCTGCGCAACCTCTTCTGAATGGACAAGTGACTAGACCTGGACAGTTCGTCTGTTAATCTAGCAGATCGTAGAGTTCCTCCCATCTGATATGACTAGGCACAGTGACTTTGATTAGCCTCGACTTTGATTAGCCTCCGATACACTTCATCCATTTTCGTATATTTAGCAAACGTAGGCTTTGTGAGGAAAATGTATCGAATCTCATGTTGGATATTGATGTCCAACTGAAGGGCGTCCAGGAATCCTTTTCCAGTGATGCTCCCTTGTAAGACAGCAAATTTTGAACTGTCTTTAGACACTTCAGACAGTCTCTTTTTATAATCTGGGAGTGTCATTAATTTATCATTAATGAATTTTAGACCAGGTAGACCTTTCTTTTGAAGAGCATCAATTTTATTGAAGAACCTTTGTACTCCTTGGTCCATGACCTGAACCTTTTCTTCCAGCTGAACCATTAGACTTCTCTTAGTCAAAACCCTTTTTACCTCAATTATGGTCTTTGTTCTGTCCTCGATCTTCAGTTCTTCTAGCTCTTCTCTGTTTTTAGAATTTAAGAATCTGATGATCTCATTTGCTTGTGTTGGCATGTCTCCCAACTCTATTCTAATCTTATCAATGGCCTGTTGTCTCCTATGGACCAACTCATTATGTTCAAACATAATCTGGATCATTGGCCATATTTCATTTATGGACTTTATGATGTCTGTCCATACATTCTCTTTGACCTCAGCCAAAGTCTTCCCTGCCACTGTTTGTTTTTGGAGTTGTTGTAGTTCCTTCCTTAGCTGCTCAGTTACCTACTTCTCTTTGGAGAGATTGGTTTGGAAAGAAGTTTTGAGTTCCTGGAGGTTCTCAACTTCCTTCCTCAGCCTGCTGATTTCTGTCTCTTGCAGGTTCATTTTCTCCATGGATTTGGCAAGGTCGATTGTCCCTTCTTGCGGGGTCACTGGAGTTGCAGATGGGATTGATGTCACTGTTGTTGTGCTTGCTCCTGATATAGGAATGGCACTCAATGGAATGACTTCCATTGGCTTCATCTGCTCCTTCTCCTTCAATAATCTCTCCATCTCAGCTTCCATTTCTTTAAGCTGAGCATTCTGCTCCATTAGCAGCTTTAGCATCTCATCCTTCTCACCTTTTTTCTATGCTATCTCCTTCGCTTGTGAGTCTTCTGTGGGCGGGAGATTCAACTATTTTCTTAAGGATGCGATGTCTGCATTCTTCTTCTTTCTCATCTCTTCTGCAGCTTTGAAATTTGACGGATCATAGCCGATCTTCAAAACTAGCTCCTCCAAGGTCTTGATTCTATTGTCCTTCACAAAAGAGGATATTTTCTCCAGCTTGAGCTGCGTTTGAGCATTATTCAATGATACCTGAAATTTTGCTGCAGAAGCTGAAGCATGTGCCAATGTGTGAAAAACCATCTCCCCTGTTTGTTTGTGCAGATCCATCTGATCTGCTGGATGCACATCCTTCGCCTGGAATTCGAAAGTGGCCCTCTTGTAATCTAAAATCACCTTGGGATCTGGTACCTGGGCTTGGAGATAGGCCATGTGCATCCTACCCTTCTCTGTATCAAATGCAGACAACATCCTGTGTTGCGCGGTGGACGACTGCTTCTGAAACTGGGCGTAAGTACTACTGGTGAGGGTTTGATTCTTCTTCTTGATCAGCTCATACTTCTCGAAGATGCCCAATTTGGGCCCAGTCTTGCCTGGCTGATTGTTCAGGGGAGAATCTGTAGATTTCTTCGGTACTATTGGGGTGATGCCTTGATAAAGGCTCAAACCAAAAGGTGGAATGACCGGCTTGATTACTGTGGTAGTTACTGTGGTAGGTGCGGCTTCTTGTTCTACTGTCGTGCCAGGCGTTGAAACTATCTTGGGCCTCTTGGTGTGCATCTGGAACTCTTCTGATGATACCTCTGTTACAGGCGGAGATGACTCTTGTCAAGGCCTTTTTTCCTTGGGGACCTGTGGCATGGTAGTTGGTTACACCATTGTTGGGGAAACCTACTGCTCTACTTCAATCAAGGTGTCAGGCACCCATACTTTCTGATTAGCAAATTTCTCAATCTCGGGCTTAGCTTCGTGAGCATACGGGATATTTTTGTTCTTCACCCGCATTTCTGAGATTATCCCGTATGGATCATAGTTCAATGGGAATCTTAAGAAAAACTTCATCTCTTTTAGCATCTGATATGCTTCTTCTCCAACGCCACGACTGTTGCAGATGAAAGAGCCTATCTTCCCCTTGATGCGCAGCTGTTGCTTTTTCTTCAATGAGACGAAATGAATGTCGTCTGAATTCATAATTTGTCTAATTTACCCTAATGCAAAGATTCTTACCGGCACGTACTTTGGCAGCTTGTAGGGTGCCAATTTGCACCCGAAAACTCTGATCTCAGTGTGGTTTTGATACAGGAACCAGTCTCATGTCTTTGCATTGTCCGAGAGATGTAGAATTCTCTAGACCTCATCATTTATTCGTGGCTCAGGCCTGCCACTCAACATGCTTACCACAGGGTGGTAAAACAGATCAATGAATTCTTTGAAGTCGTATTCTGTAGAGTTACGCTTCAACAAAGAGGTCCATGTTGTGACAGGCTAAGGCTTTCCATCTGCGTCCATTTTCTGCATGGAGAAACTGAATTTATCTGCTTGAAAGTAAACGAACATGTACGCCAGTATAGAAGAATATCTGAACATGCCCTTTGTGCCAAAATTCACGAACTGTTCGTGAATATTATCGGCCAAGAAGGTGTTGTAGTCGAGCTGCGTTGTGGGCTTTTCGTCATTAGAGAAAATGGATAGAAAACCCAGAATGGGCTCATCTACCCATTGGTCGAAAAAATAACCTAGCAGGGCACACAAGGAGGAAATGATTTGGTTTCCCTTAGTGGAAAACATGGATGACGGGTAAGGGGGATTGGTGGAAGGGAATTGAGCGGAAGTGGGAAGGAAAAGATCGAATATTTGAGCTCTCTGGGGAAAGGTCATCTTCTGATATAACTCAGTGAGGATTTCTAAATTGAAAGGGGACGCAGATTCAGCACGGGGAATTTGCATCATCTGGTCAATGTCTTCGGGAGTGATGAAGAAGAGGACGTCTCCATATGAAGAGACGATGGCTCTCTGGTCGGGAATATAATGAGCTTGGGATTTGAGGGCGAATTCAGGAAAGTGATGTATTTGGGGGGGAAATTACAGGGGAAAATTGGACTCCCAGAGTCCAATTTCATCGCTCTGGTCTAAGAACACCTCCCGGAGCCATGACTGGAGGTCTGAAAAATCGAAGTCGCAAATGGTATCTATGATCAATCTATCTTTATCAACCAACGGGATTTTTTCCAGTTCGACATGAGGAGGAAGAAAAGGATTTTCTTCTCCTTCCGTTGGTCTTGGCTTTGGCACCATCTCTGCGACTATACCTACAATAAACACTATGTTAGTGGGGTAGACTGACTGTGGATGAAGGCGATGGGAAAACAATGGAGGAATAATAGGTAAGTTTTCTGGCGTGATGGACGAATAACGAATGAAAGGGGCATAACGGTAGTTTTATTCAAAACTGGGGTCAGTTGGACGTGGGAGACAGGTCAGCAGGATAACGGGTATGTTATCCTATAATAAATGGACAACGGGCCACTTGGGATGAGGTGGCAGGTGACGGTGGCCAAAGCATACGGACGGATGACGTGGAGGCTAGTGATTGGAGTTAAAAGTCGTCATAAGGGATTGTTCATGAGTGAAAAAGGGTTAGGTACTGACAGCAGGGACTGACAGCAGTTATGTGACGAGACACCATCGGGAGCAAGTGGAACAAGTGGGAGATGACGTCCATGAGTGATGAGGGTTGTCAGGTGGTAGACAGGGATAGGACTTCTGGACCAATAGAATAACGCCACATGTGACAAGGGGCCCGTCGTAGGAAAGTAACAATTCCAGACCCCCCCCCCCC